>JAOXJP010054802.1:0-15875 GCA_025762735.1 Platanus orientalis | reverse complement strand
GGGTAGAGGCCTTCCTGATAAAAGAAACATCCCAAAACCAATCCCCGTTGCAAAAAACCGTGCAGTTATATTCTTGGAGACATTAGAAAGAGATCGACTTCTTACAAGGAAAAGAGGTCTCATGTGCTCCGGAAAGGTTATCTGTTACCAATGGCATCCATCAATGAACACCCACTCATATCACAGCCCCTTCAAATCTAGATGGGTGACAGTAAAGGGCCATCCCAGCACCTCTGGTCACGAGGTTTTGATTGGGGAGCTGTGTGATGACTCTGAGAAGGTGAATAATACAGAGATGCAAGACGATTGTTGAAGTGCTAGAATCATGACCCGAAACTGTGTTTTGGGCCTGATTTTCAACTAAGAAGCTACATTCACGGTTGAAATCTAGGTATAAAAAGAGATGATTGTTGCTAGAGGGGCCATCGACGACAATGCCACGGGAGGAAAAGATTGCCGCAGCAGGGGTTACAGCCATAGTTTTAAGAACCGGACCAGGCGGTCTGACCCATTTTAACCGGAACTGGCACCCTAAACAGTTCTATAGAAACATAAAACCGTAATATGCCAAAAACTGCATATAAGCAACAAAACTGGTCAAAACCGGCTGGTTTTTTACAAACCTAGTTCTAATAAAACCAACCATTTTTTTTTTGTTAGCAAATTACAAAGAAAAAAATATTAGAAATGTGTTTTTTCAAATTCCAATCCCACTTTCCATGAATTGTTTTATTTTTTGGTATTTCATTACATTTTTTTGGTATGTTTAAAAATTTAAAACCCTGTCATAAGCTAGCTAATGCATAATGAATTGTTTTATTTTTTCGTACTTTATTACATTTACTTATGATTGAAACAAATCGCGGTTAAATAATGTAAACCGACAGTCGGACCCGGTTGGACCTGAACCATCCACCTTACTAGTTTGATAGCCGGCCTGGTTCTCAAAATTATGATTACAACATGCAGAGTCATACGAAAGAGAAAAAGGGTGGAAGGTAGAGAACCAGAAATATGACTTAGAAAGAAAAAAAAGACGGGACAAAAAATTGTAGCTGGCATGAGGAAGGGAGTCCTTTCATTGGAGAAAGGAAAGGGAATGAGAGAGGGGTGCCATGCATGGGGACAGGTGGAGGATTATAAGGAAAAAATGTGGGGTCTCAAAGACTCTTGGAGAAGCCACATAAGGGCGCTTTCAAGAGCAGCATTAGGGAAGATTCCGATAAAAGAGGAGAGGTTTATTGTCTTTTCGACAGGGGAAAGAAAAGAAGGGGATAGGAAAAGTGATATAGGGTGATAGCAGGGTCATTACATAGGGGCTGAAGAGGGAGTGTAGAATAGAGTTTAAGAAAAATGGTGATTAAGGGGATGGGGCCAGGGGGGAGCTAGATAGTGATCTGAGTCGAGGACATTTGACAAGGTCTATGTTGAGTGTTCAAGGAAAAAGCATTGAAATAGGAACATCCTCGAAAGGATGACATGAGCTGGGAAAAATAATAGAGCCAACAAGGAAGGTACTTTTTTTTTAGAGGTAACAACATGAATTTTATTGAAAAGAAAAACAAGCAGCACAAAAACAAGCCAACAACAAGGAAAACCAAACAAAAATATTAAACCAACAAAGAAAGAAAAATATTACAACTCCTCACGCCATACGGAATCTCAATCACCATCCACAAAATCCGCTTGAATCGAACACCAATCAAATAGAGCCCGATAGATGGACAAAAGCAACTCCTCCTTACTCCTAGCCTTGTTATCAAAAGTTCTCCGATTCCTTTATTTCCACAAACCCCAACAAATGGCCCCGGAAGGGTCTCCCAAACGATAGAAGGCAACGCCTCCAAGTCCTGAGTACACCATCTCGAGATCAACTCATGAAAGTGGCAAGGAAAAAACCAATGAATCTTAAGGTAAGTGAGAAAGAAGCCCCAAACCAAAGTCACCATGTCATAATTGGAGCTGGAGAAGGTGAATCTAGATGTAGTCCCATTCTTATTCAAGGATGGGAAATCTATTGTTGAGAAAAACAATGATCAGGTAAACCAAAGTTCGCTAGGGATGCATTTGATAGGTGTATACGAATCTTAGGGAATGGGAGAAGGGAGGGTTTTAAGAGGTCTTAAAATATGAGTGAAGGGGTCCCGAGTGAGGATTGAGGGAATCAATTAAAGGAAGAGAATGATTCTGAATAGGGGTAGAGGTTTTGATAAGGACAGGGTATAGATGAGGAAGTGAAACTTAGGGTTTTGGGAAAAAGAAAAAAAATTATGGTACAACAATTAGGGAGAGACAGAGGCAGAGATTCTTGAAGTAGTTCCTTTGGGTTTCGAGATGGGGGGTTAAGTTGAGGACAACAAAACTTCAGGAAACAAGGACTTTCTAGTGGCATCAATTAAAATTTTCTAGGTTCTCAAGAAACGGAGTAAGGATCATTGCTTTGGTGCAATGGTAGTGGCTTGGGTGCTAGAGTGAAAATGTAGGTTCAAGTCTGGTGAGCAGCCAATTTGTGCAAAAAATGCCAAAGGTTAGGTCTGTTTCCTGTCCACCCCTCCCATTCCTGTCCACCCCTCCCAGCACCTTATAATTACAGGACCAACATTGGGTAATAACCTTAATGACCTTCTCGAAGAACGAAGTATAGTGGACTATGAAACAGGTATAGTGGGGAATAGAAGTAGGGAAAAAGAAGACGGAATGGAGGGTGATGGGGGATGATTTGGAAAAGACAAGGAAGAGGGGAGAAGGGCTTGAGAGATTGAGGAACGGTATGTTCTAGTCTTGAGAATGTGAGTGGGAATATATGATAATATGGGATAAAGGAGTTTACTCAGGGGATTCTTAAGGCAAAGAGACATAATGTGATTTAGAAGAGAGTAAGAAAAGAAATAAGCTAATGTGTTAGTATGACAATCAGGGAAAGTGTAAAGGTGGGGCATGATAGCATGTCAAAGGCCTTGGTTGGAGAAGAGGCCCCATTTAATTTTTTCAGAATGGGCTTTGTAGAAGACGGGAGAGGTTAATAGGGCTTTTTTCTATGGGAGAGGTTAGTAGGGTTTTGGGCTTGTAAGGTATGAAGTCTATTTGCGACGATAGAAAAGTACGGGACAAAAAATGAAGGTTACCATAAAAATGAAGGTAAAAGGGGGCTAGAGATGGAGCCAAGCGAACTTGGAAGCTTATGTTGAGGACTCACATATAAGAAAGGATAAGTGGAGTCGAAACGAGGGTTACAAAGGAAGATCATGAGCCTAAGAGGAATTGTAGACGAAGATAAAATTAATATCATGGAATGTGAGGGGTTTATAAAGTAAAGAAAAAGAAGATAATGAAGAAAATGATAAGTAATGGGCATAGGTGGTTATGTTGGAAAAATCCAAGCTGGCGAGTGTCGATGATGCTTTAATCAAGGAGATCAATAGTTTCATGGACACGACACAATATGGTTTATGGGTCTTTTGGTGGGTTCAAGAGAGGGATAAATCTCCTATGAGACAAAGATAGGGTGGACTATGTAGATTGTACATGAGTTTCTTACTCAATCTACTTGGTTGCCCATTTGAATGAGGAAACTCAACAATGGGTTGCAATAGGGATTTATAGACCCTCAAAAGTTTGGTTTGGAGAGTTTCCTAAAGGAGTTGGATTAGGTTCGCACCTGTTAGAACCTCATATTGTGTATTGCGGGGGATTTCAATGAGGTGCTATTTGTGGGGATTTCAAAAAAAGGACATAGATGGGTGATAGGATGTGAGGTACAAACCCATCCATTTGGACCCATCACATATCTACTAAGAACTTTGGAGTGCTATAAAATGTCCCTCATGGTCGAGAATCTCCAAGGCCACTTCCTGAGGAACGCCAAATTCCTTTCCTTGAGATTGCCTAACCCCAACCCTATATATACCCTTATAAGTTAGAATTTTATGAATGAATGAAATTTATTTATTTTATAAGAAAAAGAAGAATTTTATTCAAGTACTAAACAACTATACAACAAAAGAGCTATAGAAGTGGGGATAAGGCATCCCACTCAGAATAACACCCCAAAGCCTAAGCCTACAAGGCTAACCTACACCAATCGCAGAATGCCAATCCTTTAAAAGACCACCCCTATGATAATTATTGTTGAAGTATATTAATTTGTGTATCTCCTAACACCTTCAGGTTCTGGAAGAGTTGGTTAATTTACTGTCAACATGGTATTAGAGCAGGTTTTGGTTGTGAGTTCGAATCCCGGTGGAAGTATTATTCCAGATGTAGTGTTGTATGCGTGTGTATGCATTGTGTGGACCCATGCCTAGCTCCCTATGTGTGTTCCCAATAGAGAACAATGTTCCTCCTGAGGGGGGGTGTTGAAGTATATTAATTTGTGTATCTCTTAACACCTTAAGGTTTTGGGAGAGTTGGTTAATTTATTGTCAACATGGTATTAGAGCAAGTTTTGGTTGTGAGTTCGAATCTCGGTGAAAGTATTTTTCCAGATGTAGTGTCGTATGTGTGTGTATGCGTTGTGGACCCATGCCTAGCTCCCTACGTGTGTTCCTAGTAGAGAACAGTGTTCCTCCTGAGGGGGGTGTTGAAGTATATTAATTTGTGTATCTCTTAACACTGAAAGGTTTTGGGAGAGCCCGTTAATTTATTGTCAACAACTATCACTCGTTCCAATTTTATTAGATGTCTCCGAAGAGACATCAAATGGTTTTACTATGGTTTTTTTTTAAGTTGTTGGGAGGTGGTAAAGGGGGACATCATGGACACTTTGAGAAATTTCTTTAAGGCTTTTCTAGACTTGGGCAGTAATGCAACCTTCATTTCATTCATTCCAATATCTGATCATGCAACTAAAATTTCGAATTTCAGACCCATTAGCCTTGTGGTAAGTGTTTATAATACCCTCTCCAAAACTTTATCATGCAAGCTTAAAGAGGCTTTAAAGGACGTAATTTTCTCCAAATTAGAGTGCTTTTCTGGGGAAAGGGGAACAATGTGTTGATGGGGTGCTTGTGGCAAATGAGTGCTTAGATGCGGTACTTAAAAAAGGGGAGTTTGGGGTTCTTTGCAAGCTTGACCTTGAAAAAGCTTATGACTAAGTGAATTGGGAGTTCCTAGAATAAATGCTGAGAAGGTTAGGATTTGATAAGAAATGATGAAGATAGATGAAAAATTGCTATGGGACAGCATCGCTTTTGGTTTTGTTAAATGGGACATCTGTGGAATTCTTTAAGAGTTTAAGAGGCTTAAGGTAAGGTGATCCCCTATCCCCTTCCTATTTTTTTATTGTGGTTGAGGCGTTTGATGCTCTTCAATACAAAGCTTTCCAAGGAGGATTATTGGATGGATTTCATGTGCAAAATAATGGGTTGCTGGTCTCCCATTGGAAATTTGTGAGCTTTGATTTGGTAGGAACACCCCCCTAAACGAATAGGCGTGAATGACGTCAGGGGCGGCCACACCAACGCCGAAAAAAGTGACTTTCACTTTGTGGGGGGTGCTTGTCACTTTTTGGCACTGATGTGTTAGCCCCTATCTCCATTCATACCTATTTGTTCATGGATCGTTCGTACCTAATTCTTTGGGGAAATTTCCAGACAACACTCTTATCATGTGTAAACCTCGGAGGATCATGTTAAGTACTTGAGATGTGTTATCGTTTTGGGGTTGAAACTTGAAAGTCAATCTCCATAAAAGTAGAATGATGCAGCAGCTTTACACTACTTTGAGAAGAATCATCCTATTTAGAAGACTAAGCCAAAGCTCTCCCAAGGAAGGAAGAAAGTGAGCAGATATCCATGATAATTAGATGTTTTAGGGTTTTTTTATTTTTAATTTCCGCATGTAATAAGGCTTTTTAACAGCCATAGAGTAGTAGGTTATTCAGTAGGATTGTTTAGAGGTATTTAGAGTACTTCATGTTTTTTTTAAGCTAAACAAGGGGGGAAATAAGTGTTGGTCGTGTGAGTCATATAGGGGGTATTTTAGGTACTTTGAATTATTTAGTAGCAATAGGGTTTAAAACCCCCATCATGTAACGACTTGGACAGATTTTCGAATAAGAGAATTGTTTCGAAAAAAAAAAACCACGCATGGGCTGGCTTCTTCCTCCTCATCACTTCTCCAGGTAAGGAGATTCTTCCTCTTCAATCTCCTTCATCTCTTTCTCCTCCTCCTTGTCTTCTCTTATTAGTTCATCTTCTTCTTACATCACCTTCTTCTTCAAATTTCCTGCAACTTCCACCCAACCTTCATTGAAACTTTTCATCACCCTTCACCCATCTCTTCTCTTTTGATCAAACCCTTCTATAAGGGCTTCACTATCCCTAGGACGACCACCTTAGAGAAGATTTCTCTCTCTTAATCCCTGTCCCTAATAAATAGGGAAATCCAGAAAGAGGAGCAGGCGGAACTCACTATACAACAGGGTTTTGTGGAATTTTTTTATACACTTTGAAGCATGATATGGGGATAATTCCAGCACTTTCCAAGAGATAATTAAAGCTTCTTTAAGAGGTAAACTGAGCTCTTTGAATGCTTGATTGATTTTGAAGTGGTGCTTTATTTGTTGGATTTTTGTTGAATACGAGCATAGCCTACTTGGGGATTTTCTAGAAAAAAAAGCTAGAGAACTCATAAATTTATGAATTTTTTATGAGAGAACCCTGAAGACTTGTAGGACATAACTCTAAAGTTTTAGAATTTTCAAACACCTTCCAGAGTATTTTCGTAATTTTACCAACTTTTTGAAAAATTACAAATTTGTTCCTTACCTGAAAATTCCAGAATTTTATTCTTGGGTTATTTTTATTAATTTGAAGTTGTTTCCCATCATCCCGCATTTAGTTCCGCATCATAGAATGTACGGGGTCAGTAGGGTGGATCATATAGGAATATTGGCTAACTATCTGGGCTGCAGTTTGGGATCTCCCCTGACCATGTATCTTGGCCACCCTCTTGGTGCTTCATACAAGAACACAACCCCCTGGAATACTGTAGTGAACCAAATTCAGAAAAGATTGGCTGGTTGGAAAAGGAGCTATTTATCTAAAGGTGGGAAAATGGTATTGATCAATTCAATGCTGGCAAGTCTGTCAACTTACTTTTTATCTCTTTTTCTTCATACCAGCGTCGATAGAAAAGAGGATTGAACAATGTCAAAGGGATTTTCTTTGAAGTAGACGCAATCAGGGAGAGGGGATTCATTTGGTTGCTTGGGATGACATTGGTAAACCGAAGAAGCTTAGTGGGTTTGGAATCAAAAGATTTTGAAATGTGAATAAAGCGCTTCTATTTAAATGGCTTTGGAGGTTTGGGCATGAAAAGGATAGCTTGTAGGGTCAAGTTATTGCTAATAAATATGGTATGGCAAATGAATTAGATGAAAAAGGTTTCACTCTTCCATACGGGTGTAGTTGTTGAAAAGCTATTATGAACTCTATAGATGATTTTAGACCGGGGATTAAGTTTGAAGTGGGATCTAGATTCAAGGCAAGATTTTGAAAAGACTGTTGGTGCTCACCTAAACCTCTTATTTTGTCTAGCTAGAAATGAGGAGGTGACGGTAGCTGATTATTGGAGCCCTATGGGTGAAGACGGTGTTTGGAATGTTGATTTGCACAAAAGATAAATGATTGGGAGCTGGATGATATGGCTAACCTTCTTGGAATTGTTGATTCTTTTCTCTTGCAGGCTGAGGTGGAAGATTGTATGTGTTGGAATCATGCCAATAATGGGGTCTTCTCTGTTAAATCTTGTAGAGAGGCATGGTGGTCTGAGGTAACACCTGATCCCATTTGATTAAATATTTGGAACCAAAATATCCCATTCTTTATGTGGACCGTGGCCAAGGGCCATCTCCCTACCATTGATCTTCTTCAATGTTGTAGTATAGTCATCCCTAATGCTTATCCCCTTTGTCTTCAAGATACGAAGAGCATTGATCACATTTCCATCCATTGTTCCTTTGCGTCAGAGATTTGGGAGATGTTCTTAAAAGAGATTGGCCTATCTTGGGTTTTCCCGAATAGGATGGATATGTTGTTTAGATCATGGAATATTTGGAAGACTACAAAAAAGAGTACACTTTAGAAGTTAGTTTGTCTAGCGGTTTGTTAGATGCTCTGGCTTGAGCGGAACCAAAGGGTGTTTGATGGGTGTAGGGAGTCAGCATTTAATGTGATGTGGAAGTAAATGCCAAATAGTATAAAACAACCTCCAAGAATTAAACAAATATCCAAGGATGTAATCTGGAAAATTCAGACCTAGGGGCAAATCCGTAAATTTCTCAAAAGTTGAAAAATTACTAAAATACCCGTGACGTTGCGTCAGAAAATTTCCAAACTCTAAGATATCTCACGCAAGTTCTTAGGGTACTCTCCTTAAAATTTCAAAAAATTTGAAGACCATTATCTATTTAATTAACAATTATGTGAGCTGCCCAATAAAAAATATATTATAGCTGCACTGTAGTGGAACAATAAATCACAATAAAATTTAGCTACAGCTTCACGTAGACAAGGAATCTAAACCTACAGTTTTTACCTCTTATACGTGACCCAAAGGTCTTTTGAAATCAACAAAAAACAGTCTCAAAGATTGCTCCAAACGAAGATTAAAATTCCCCAAAAATCTATCCAACACTGGTTGACGCCTGGGAGTACTTTCAGCCCCTCCTATTCATAGGAGTTGATCAATGGAGTGAATAATCTCACCCTACTGGATCGTGAGGATGTATAGATGATATCTCTGCAAGCCTATGATCAAAGCTTCTACCTTTAAGCTACAGTGATCAATTTTCCACTTGCTCTTAAGGAATTCTGCAGAAAAGAACTAGAAGAAAAGAATGGAAATATAGAAGAAAGAAAACAGAAAAAAAAAAAAACTAAAGATATCAAAAAGAGATTAAAGGGATTAGAGAAGAATATAGAGGAGAATGATAGAGAAGAGATGATAGAAGAAGAAGAAAAAGGAAGCAACCCACTCGTGGGATCCAAAATTCACGATTTCAATTTCACATTCATAATCCCTTCATTACGTATCTTATGCCTTTAAATAGACACATTAAACCTAATGTCATGTAAAACTCCCAAAATACCCTTAACAAACTTACCCCTAAACCTATGGCTATAAAGCCTTATTACATGCTTACAAAAATTAAAAGACCTTAAAACAAATTCTACCCTATACATTTTCCTGGTTTCTTCCTGGCTTGACAAGTCATTGGCTTAGGCTTCCACAAAGGGAAGGCTTTCTCCATATAGTCTAATGTTGCTGCATCAGAATGTATTTTGCAAGGCTAAGGATTTGATTTTCTTTTGGGGGTTGAATCCCACAGGTGTTTTGAACTACATTTGCCACCCAATGGAAGACCTAGGTACGTCCCCGGACAAGAAGAGATATCACATCCCATTAAGTCAGCCAACCGGATCAAATGGGAAACCGCACCCATTGCCATCATCCTACTTTTTGGGAGATTAATCATGAGTCCAAAAACTACCTTAAACATCAGAAGAATTACCCTCAAGTTTCGTACTTCCTCCTCTGAATCAGGGAGAAACACAAGGGAATCATCAGCAAACTAGAGGACGGTTGGCCCTTCAGTCACCACCTTGCAGCCACTAAGACATCCCATTTCTTCCACTTTTGCCATCAATCAGCTGACAGTTTCCATGACAATGTTGAACACGAAAGGAGATAGGGGATCCCTTTGTTGAAGGTTTTTTAACAAAAAGATATGTTCAGACTTGTATATAATTGGTCACATGGTTAGGGGTTTCCAAGAAAAGTGTTGCAGCAAAAGGAATCATTTTGGGGCTTGATGTAGGATGGTCTAGGAAATCACAAACTAAAAGAAGAAAGCCTAAAATTCAAATTCTTGAATGTTTGGGCAGTTACGTGAAATTACAAAAATACCCCTAACCATGCATCAAAAAATTTTGCGATTTCACAAGATAATTCTTGGGCCCACGTTGCACCCCTGTTCCAAATTTCAACAAATTTGGATAAGTTTAGGTGTGTGAAACTATATACACAAGTTTGTTGTTTTTTTGTTTATATTAGGAAAGAAGAAAACACAAAAAAAGAGAAAGAAGAGGGAAGAAGAGAGAAAGTTGGTAGAATGTTCACCTCATGTGAGGGGTTGTAAGAGAAAAACTTGGGATACCACACCCACTTCAACACACACGTCTTCTTTTCAAATATTCATCTCCAATGAATCAACTAATTTATTCATATGTGGGTGCCTCTTTAAATAGGCTAACGATGAAAAAAATAAAATCTCTACATACTGAGACATTAATTCATAAGCTTTCTATCAAAAAAAGGAGAATCCTACTAAATTAAAATACTTAAGGAACTTTACTTGTTTGACAAGCAAGATATTGTAGGTAGGGCTATCAATCGGACCAGACTGAACCGGGCCGAGGTCTACCCAACTCAACCCGAAATGTTTTACCCGAGCCCAAACTCAGTCTGAATAAAACTTTGGGCCTAAAAGGTGGCCCCAAACTCAGCCCATTTTAAAACAACAGGCTTCGGATCAAGTTTGGGCTACCTGAATAAAAAAATTTCCTTCATTTTTAGGTTGATTTTAGGCCCACAATTTCTCCTAAATGCATATTATATGATTTTTTTTTTAACAGTTGACACTTGAACTGTTTGCTGATACTAAAATTGTTAAAATATATGGATCCAAAAAGAATAAAGAATATATGTATATATAGACCTAATATCACAACATATGAACAAAATTATTATTTGTTAACTAGTTTAGGCCAAGCCAAACTAGGCCTTGGGTTGAAATTGAGCCTGCCCAAACTCGGCCCAAATAAAACTTCGAGCCTAAAAGTTGGGCCAAACACAGTCCAATCAAAAATTAGGCTAGCCTACCTCGATTATTTTCCGGGTCAAACATGTCGGGCTTCAAGCCAGCCCAGCCCAATTGACAGCCTTAATTGTGGGCCCTACAAGGATCTCCAAAATCTTGAAAATCTTGAAGGTATTGCACAGCTCACATGTGGGCCCCAATGATCTTGAAAATCAGCAAGATTTTTTCCATAAAGATGCTCACACGATTTGGCAGTTGTGGGCCCCATTTTAGGCTGTTTTCACATCCCAATAAGAGTGCTTAAAAGTCCAAATAGTGTAGCTCATTTCATACACTAAATATTTTTTTCCTTTTACATCAAGACCCCTAAAACTATGGAAATTCTAAATGGACTCCTGAGCATAAGAATATTACCAATTTTACTTTCTTGGTAGCATATGTTCCTGCATTAGGGGTTGCTGAATTCTCAAAGAATGGAATCAGAAATTTCTGGTGAATAAGAAACCCCACAAGTGCTGTATTGAACCTAGAAAATTCTAAAATTAATACAACAGCAAATAATAGGAAATAAGATGCACAAAAACTTGGGGAAAAGGAGAAATACAGCAAGGGTTTTGTGTAGGCTAAGGTTTGGAGTTTAGGATTTTCAATTTAGGATTATAGAAAATAAATTCCAATTTTAAAATCATCAAACATAACGAGAACAAAGAAGAAAAGAGAGAATAGGATAGATATTACCTGCTTTTCCAAGCCTTCTCACCAATGGAATCAAAGGATCTTGGCTTCTCACCAAGATGATACATATCCCAAGGCTTCGTACCAAGGGGATTTCCCAAAACCCTAGGTTTCCAATCCTTGGAAGGGGAAGAGGAGCAGCAGCTATGTGCCTCAAAAACTCTTTTCATCCAATCGTTCATTTAAGAAAATAATGTCTATTGCAGCCTTTTATAACTGATGCCATATTTAGAAAATACAATAAGTTTTCAAAAACACCCCAAAACAAAAACTATGATGACTCCTATGTCCTATGACTCCATGTAACAGAAACATTAAAAAATAAAAATAAAAAACAGCAAAATAAAGACTACAATGAATCCACTCAAGCTCCAAGTGATGTCCAATACAAGGCCCTCCAATGCTGCCCACGTGTGGGCCCCCACTTAGGCTGCACGTGTGGGCCCCACATGAGTTTTCGCACTGAAGTCCGCATCATAGAGTAGTTTGTGCATGTTTGGAAAGTTGAAGCACTGATTTTGGATCTTTTAACTAGGGGATTTTAGGTCCCCTAGATTGACTAGAGTGAAGTTCTAGGAACCTTCAATTTAATGCATAATTTCGGGAGGAGGGGGTTTGAAAGATTCATGGAAGGCGTACGGAGTCTATGGATAGTTTTTGAATAAACAACTTGAATAAATTATTTAATAAAAATTTTCCCTAAAACATGTCAGTTCGTTAAAGAACTTTGGGTTGCTTATATTAGCCCTAGCAAAAGGTTTTGCCTAGAAACCTAGGCTTCGAAGATGATTGAAGCCCTATCATCCTTCTCGCAGTGTAGTAGAAGTTAATTTAATGTACTAGGAAAAGAAGCATAGAATGCAACTGTGAATGGGATTTTCCATAGCCCTTACAACTGCCTAACATTTTAACAAGTGCAAACACAAGCGGCTAATTGATTTACTAATGAAATATTTAATGTCCAATGGATCATATAATTACAGGACATACAAGTAGATCCTGGACAATAGTGTGCCATAACTTGGCCTTCCAAAACTCAATCAAAAACAAAAAATAAGAAAAGTCCAAGTATTTTCATTACGTTTACCAGAAGAATGAACCAGAGCAAAATGCAAACTGTAAGCAGAAAGTTGATATCATCCTACATTACCTGATGCCAAATCCCTCAAGTTCTTTCTCTATCAGACGCTTGTGGGTTATCGGTTTTATTGCATCAAGAACAATTAAAATACAATTGCATGTCCTAGAAGTGCTGATAACCTGGATTACAACATCATAGCATTTTTTAGTAGTCTTGTAATATATGAATCATAAACATCTAAAAGTACCCATCACTAATACTTAACCTTCTACAGGCTGGAAGAAAAAAATCCAAGTTAAAGCACATAACAATGTGAGATACATTAGAAAGAATTAAATGCACTTCATTGTCCAATAGATTAATATGACATATCCAAATCAACATGTAGCAAGTGACTTAACATAAAGAGGATCACCATCAGAAGTACTTTTACAGAATATTCTGCAATTCAAACATAACAGTGCAATATATATAGAATAATCAACAGCATAGACAGCCAAACAGAAGACTACAATATGATTAATCTTAAAACCCATGAATGAACATATTGTATTTTGAGAATTAGTTGGCCATTTTTTAAACTACTTAATAGGCTTTGATAAGTTCACCACCCCATAATTATGGGACCAACACTGGGTAATGACCATTCAATGGGCTTTAATAATTTACCAAATATGTCAGTAGTTTGGAGGACCTAGTCCATTCACATTTTTAGATTTCTCCTTCCCTACGAGTTTTAAACATAGTGAACAAGGCCAAAATATGGATTTCTTCTGGTAGAGAGAGAGAGAGAGATGTCAGTTACAAAACAAAGAATAAAAGAAACTGTTCCTGAAACTATCCACCATTTCCAACACATGGTCAATTTTCACTTTGTTGGATCGAAACGTCATGTCTGAATAATTCTAATTTTTTAATTGGTTCTTCAACGCAATATTTTTAATTGGTGCCCTCAAATGCAATAGTTAAATGCTGAGGCGACCTTTATGGGTAAATATGTCCTAAAGACACAGTTTTAAACGTTTTCATGATAGCACCTAACAACCTCTCTAGGGAATGTATCACCAATAGGTTCCCCATATGAGAATTGCATGTCAACCATTTATTGGAGTAATAAGGGTGTAAGGAATGAAACTGAAGTAAATATTTCAGGTAATTAGACCAAATAATTGTGAAAATTCAACTAATGACATCTGTTTTAGTTTGGGGCACATATTGCATAAATTATCCATGGTAAAAAAAAAAAGAAATTTGAAGAGGATTCGGTAATTTGAAGCATGCGATCCAGTAAATCCCAACTTGGGCATGTCAATCGTATAATACCATTCTCTGTCTGTATGCAGCTGCAAACAAACCTCCCACACAATAATAAAAATGTAAAGCGAGATACTCGATACAAGAATAATTTCATTTTACCTGCCTTCCTCTACCCTTTCCATCCTTTGCGCCCTCAATGATCCCAGGGAGATCCAATAACTGCACCCCAAGCAAACAAAGAAAATAAGTTATAAGCATAAACACAATGTTGAAACACTTTCTGACTTGCATGATCTCTCACCAGATATGAATATTGAGAACTGTAATTGAAACAAGATGAAAAGTATATGGAAATTCACAGCAGTTTTAAATGGATAAGTCCACGTTCAAGTGTCCACAACACTTTCTAATATTGCATCTAATGCCATATCAAATCCAAACAGTAAATAAGATATTATTTTCTAATTACATATAAGCATATTTGTGATAAACTGTCAGACATTATTTTTGTGGAAAAGCCTCGAACTGAATGTGTGAAGAAAGCACAAGGAACAAAACAAATGTGAAGCATAAATTATCCTTTAAATCATAAGATAAAGTTAATCAACTGTCAATGAGCCAGTTGGCTATTTTATCAGGTGTATCTCTTCTGATATGCAATTCTCATCGGCAACTCACTCGAATTATAGGAGGCTCAAACAACAAACATACAACTACGGCAGTTTAGCTGAGTGAAATGGAACTGTTAAGAGTCCTTGTTCTAATCAAACATATCCCCCACCCCTTTTTGGTTCTACATATCCTTATAACAATGTCACCTGTGCAACCCAGGTAAACGGAGATCAACCAGCAAACATGCAACCAAGAAAATTTGTAGTAGACTGAAATGGAACTATTGGGAGTCCTTGCGATGTCAGTGAAATATAAATAAGACAGGTATTCTAACTCGTTGAGAGCCAAGTGAATCAAGGGAGTCATAAAGACTTGGCCTACATTTTAAGACGAAGGAAGAAGAAATACCCCAGATAGTTCCTCTTCAGTAATGATGTAGCTACTAATCAAAAGAAGATTGAAACAAAAGGAAAATATATTGAAGCAGCCAAAATATTTTCTCTGCAATAATGACATAGTTACTAGTCAGAAGATTACTACCATTCAACTGCTATAATTTCAAGAGCGATGAAGACATTTAATGTAGCACACATAATGAGGGGACATAGCAGTGTTGCATTGATACAGGAACAAGTGTCAGTACATGAGTAAAAGTGTCGGTCGTAATTGGCAAACCCTAAAAATTAGGATTTATGAAAGCTATATTGTATTCATATAGGTGTAAAAGCCTTAGAATTCGATACAGTTATAGAATGACGAATTTGATGAAACCTAAAATTACGATATATGGATTAGGCATATTTAGAAAAATTAGAAGAAAACAACCCATATAATAATGAGCTCTATAAAAGATTAAAATGGGAATCTTATAAACTGTATCTTATACGTAAATACAAAGCCATAATAAGTACAACAATGTGATCTTTGACACCTGGAAACTTCCAATAGAAAATAATATGAACTAATAATGTAACTAGATTTTAATTTATGTCATTTAAGAAAAATAAAGAAAATAAAGGACTCCATAAGTGCAGCATCAAAATCCATGGAGAGTCAGAATTGAACATGTGTCCAGGACAGGTATTTCATTCATTATAAAGTCCACAAAAAATAGTTTAAAAGACGACCACCAATTGTTATTTAAAAGTCAGACTTGAACATGTGTCCAAGACAGGTATTTCATCCTTTTATGAAGTCCATGCAAAATGGTTTGGAAGACAACCACTAATTGTTTATTTAAAAGAATCCAAAAATAGAAGACATCAAAATTCTGCCATGGATGTTGTACAAATGCTATCATAATAGATGTCAAATAATAATGATCGGCTTCACGTTTTACCCAAATTTAATACTACAGCTTATGGGCTG
>JAOXJP010054791.1:0-15875 GCA_025762735.1 Platanus orientalis | reverse complement strand
AAAATCGACTGGATCGGCATGTTAATGAATCAGTTGATAAAAATGTATAATTAGGTAGAAATTAAAAATCTAGGAAAGCAAAGATGCCAAAACTGAGTGAAACCGTTTGATCCACCGATTAACTTGACCAATTAACCGAGTGACTTGACCTAGTTAACGAGTCAAGACCAAGTTATGTATAATGGAATGAGAGGGATTATACAGGATTATACAACTAGCAAATCGACAGATTCAGACTGGATTGCCGTATCCCCAAGTCGGTTCACCGATTTTTGAAACATTGGTAGGATCCTGCCACATCTGATCCACTCACTAGTTTTGCTCAGCTCAACTTTAACCTTTAAATAATTTAACTCGTAAAAAATAACTCTAAAAAAATTAAAGATTTGAAGGTAGTCAAGAATTAATAACAGCTAGTTACAAAGGGTGCAAGTTGGGTTGGGCTAGGGGTGGCAATGTTTGACACAACGCGCGAACCCAACACGAAATTAGCGGGTTAGGGTTTACTGCAATCATGTTTCTGGTCAAAGTGGGTTAACCCGTGTTGACATGATTAATAAATGGGTCATGTTGGGGTTGGCCCATATAGTCGTATACCCTTAACTGCACACGACACAAACACTATCCACCAACATGAATTGCTACTCCTAGTCACACAAACCCAACAATATTGATAAATGGATTGTGTTCAGGTTGACCCATATAGTCATATACCCTTAGCTCGACACGACATGAACCTGACCCACCAACACGAATTGCCACTTCTAGGTTGGGTTCAACCAGGTTCATAGTTGGGCTGCTTAACAAATATTAACCGGCAAACTGACCTGGATTGAACTTTTATGGGCCAGGCGGAGCCTGCCATGCTCGGCCTATGATGGTCCTTAATCATAGGCCCAAGCTGGGCCTGCTAATTTGGCTAATTTGTATCCGTTACTTACGGGCTGAGATACAGCATATTGAGCCTACAAGGTAAAATATGAATTCTACATTGTTTCCTTCATGTAGCCTTCCATCTGTAACCATTCATGGGGTGTGAAAAGCATTTAAGGGTGTTTTGGAAATTACATTGGTGGTACATTCAACGCATCATATATTTATCGGAAACCCTTGAGATGCCTTTTAATGCCTCATGAATTGGGGCGGCATGGAAGGCTACATGGGAAGGGGAAACATAGGATTTTGACTGTATAAAAGATAATTCATTATACTTTAGTTATATGGGTTTTTGATTATTAGTTGGTGTAACCTAGCAAGGCATTTACATTAAAAGATATTAACTAATAATGTAGAAGGGGATGGTAATTTGTTAAATTCTGAATTAATGGCGTTGGAATATCTTGACAGAGAAGATCTTTGCAAAAAAGGCAAGAATCGTTAGAATTTGGCATACTTGGCACAATTTTTGCTATTTATAAAAAGTTGCGGAATTGTACAAAATTTGGCAGTCTGGAGGGAAACGATGAGATCTTCAAGATCCATTGCAATCATGGACTTTTCGTTTATAAGCCAAATTCTATCGTTTAGGCTTCGAAATTGGCCTTTTTTTCTATTTTTTCGGGATTTACTACCCTAATTTCATTTTGAACACAAAATAGTATTTATATGGCATTGTAGTTCGAGGGAAAACACTTTGGAATTAATAATATTTTCAGAAGATTTCTTCTTCTTCTTTTTTGGTCCGTTGCGTCAGTTGGTATCAGAGCTTAGTGTCTTCTTGAGATCAATTTTTCATCAATTTTTCATAGCTTGTGGTCGGCGTAGATAGATTCCAAATAAGGAAGTCCCTAACCAGGAACGTAGTATACAGGACATGATGATTGAATATCTACAGAGGCAGGTTGCTAAGTTGACCTAGCGTCTAGCAGCACAAAACATGGGTGATCGCGATTCAGAATCTAGTTTTGCGAACCCGTATCACAATACTGTTCTGTGTTGGGAACAACGTGGTTGGGATGATCGTTATGGAGACTTCAACTTCAAAGTTGAACTTCTAGACTTTTCTCGCACTTTACAAGTCGAGGGATTCAATGATTGGCTACATGAAGTGGAGTGAATTTTTTTATTACAAAGAGGTTCCAGATCGTTTAAAGATGAAACATGTTGCCATCAAATTGAAAGGATGAGCATCCGCTTTGTGGGAACAATTGAAGCGGTTACGAGAAAGATAAGGAAAATCTAAGATTGACGATTAGGAGAAGATGAAGAAGAAAATAAAGGGTCACTTTTTACCCTTTGGATACACTCAATCTTTGTTCCAACGGCTTCATACATTGAGGCAAGGTGTGAGGTCCGTCGATGATTACATAAAAGAATTCTATCAACTGGTTGCTTGGAATGACTTGTCTGAAACCGATGAGTAATTATGTTATGCTTAACAATTATCTATTTCGTGGTTTACAGCTATACATTCCGGATTGTTCACTAAGAGAATAGATATTACGGGAATTGCATGGAGAAGGGCATTTTGAGTGAGACAAGATGTTGGCATTGGTCTCATCATATTATTATTGGTCAACATTAACTAACGATGTGACACGTTACGTGGAGCGTTGCTTTATTTGCTAGAGATCGAAAGAAGTTCTCATAAATGCTGGCTTATACAACCCATTACCCATGCCAGATGCTCTGTGGCTCGACGTTAGTATGGATTTTGTATTAGGGTTACCTCATACACAGAGGAGCATAGATTCTATCCTTGTGGTGGTAGATTGATTTTCAAAGATGGCTCATTTTGTAGCTTGTCAGAAGACTATGGATGTTACTCAGATTGCTCACCTTTATTTTTGAGAGATTGTTTGTATGCATGAAGTCTCGAGATCTATTACCTCGAACCGAGATACAAAATTTATGAGCCATTTTTTGAGGAGTCTATGGAAAAGGATGGAGACCAAGCTTAATTTCAGTAGTGCTTATCACCCCCAAACGGATGGCCAGACCGAGGTGGTGAATCGAAGCTTGGGAAATCTTTTGAAGAGTTTGGCAGAAAATAAACCAAAGTAATGGGACCTGACTCTATCACAAGCAGAGTTTGCTTACAACCGTTCTAAAAATAAAACTACCCAGTTGAGTCCTTTTGAGATAGTGTATGGGCACAACCCGTCAGGAGTATTAAATCTTACACTTGTTTTTCGTATTGGTCGTTTGAGTATTAAGGCTGATGATATGGCCAATTATCTTCACGAAATTCATGAACAAGTGAAGGAGGCGATAGAAGAAAGCAATGGCAAGTATAAAGCACAGTCTGACAGCCACCGACATAAAATAACTTTTGAGGTTGGCGATTTGGTTTGGGCTGTACTCACACGTGATCGTTTTCCTGTGGGTGAGTATAACAAGTTACAGGAGAAGAAGGTAGGGCCTTGTGAGGTCATGTAGAAGATCAATGACAATCCGTACATATTATGTCTTCCTAGTTATTTGAAGACCTCTGACGTGTACAATGTAAAGCACTTGACTCCCTGCTTTATTGATGACATGAACTTGAGGGCAAATTCTTTCCAACCAGGGGAGACTGATGTAGAAGGAGACGGTAATTTGTCAAATTCTGAATTAATGGTGTTGGAATATCTTGATAGAAAAGATCTTCGCAAGAAAGGCAAGAATTGTCATAATTTGGCATAATTAGCACAATTTTTTTTATTCATGGAAAGTTGTAGAATTGCACAAAATTTGGCAGTCTGAAGGAAAACGACGAGATCTTTAATTCTAGATCATAGGTGGAATAATTCTTCTTGACCCTCGCAGCTTCTCATTGAAAAATGCAACCGGGCACCCTTCTTGACTCAGAACACCGCCAACACCAACTCCAAAAGTATCACAATTGACTTCAAAAATCTTCTCGAAGTCTAGGAGAGCAAGAACATGTGCTTCAGTCATCTTTTGCTTCACCACTTGAAAGTTTGCTTTGGCTTCTTCAGTCCATTGGAAAGTTTGGCCTTTTAGGCACTCTATGATAGGGGCAATCAAGGTACTAAAATTTTGGATAAATCATTGATAGAACGATGCCAATCCATGGAAACTTCAAACCCCATGTAGACTCTTGGGTGTAGGCCACTCTAGAATTGCTGCCACTTTAGATTGATTTACATGAACACCATCAGTAGGCACAACAAAACCAAGAAAAGCAACAGAGGTAGTGAAAAATGAACACTTCTTCCGATTGACAAATAAACACTCCTTCTGTAGTGTTCCAAAAACCTCTCTAAGGTGCTCTAGGTGTGTCTCATGTGATGGACTATAGATGAGTATGTCGTCAAAGTACATGATGACGAACTTCCCCATATAAGGCTGCAACACCTAATGCATGAACCTCATGAATGTGCTGGGTGCATTGGACAGACCAAAGGGCATGACCATCCACTCGTACAACCCATGATGTGTCTTAAACGCCATTTTCCACTCATCTCCAGGTTTGATTTTAATTTGGTGATACTCGCTCTTAAGATCAATTTTGGAAAAGACCTTAAAACCCAATATTTGATCCAACATGTCATCCAACGTGGGAATCGGGAATCTATACTTCACTATAATCCGGTTGATAGCTCTACTATCAACACATATACGCCACGAACCATCCTTCTTCGAAACTAAGAGAGCTGGAACTACACAAGGACGGGTCAGTTCAGGTTGAGCCATATAGTCGAATTATCATATAACCCACGAACCCGACACAAAATAAGCGGGTTAGGGTTGACTGTATACATGTTTTAGGTCAAAGCGGGTTAACCTGTTTTGACACAATTAATAAATAAGTCAGTTCGGCGTAAGTCATATTGTCGTATACCCTTATCTTGACATGACACAAACCCAATCCATTCACATGAAGGTGGAAAAAAGAAGTTTTTATGTGATAAAAAAATTCCTAAAAAAAGAAATTTTTATATTAAGAAAACCATTAATTAAGACATAAATAAACCTAAAAAAAAAAGAGAAAAGAAAAAAAGTGGAGAGAGAGATGATGATAATGATGATGATGATGTAGGAAAGAGAAAAATTTATATAATAAATGAAGAGAGTGAGGTGGGGAAGTCTTGTAGGTGAAGAAAAAAAAAAAAAAAAAGGGAAAAGAATGATGATATAAGAAAAGAAAAAAAATTGTTACAAAAAAGGAAGAGAGAGAAGTCTCTAGATGATAGATAATAACCAAAACGTTGGGCTACACGTCAAACGAAACTTTACTGAGAAGAACAGAAAAAATGATAAAAAGAAAAACAAAATCTACTGTAGAAACCCGTTTCCTTTAACATATAAGTATAGATAGGTATGATAAAACATTAACTAATATTAGCACAATAGAGGATAGAAGAGAAAGTTTTCAACCACAAAGTGTTTACATTAGGGGATAACATTGCGGACATACCTCTTTCAATTAGTTATGGATGAGTTGACTACTATAAATAAGTAGATTTAGTGGTATGTCTATTTTTTGCGGATGATTTGGTTTTGATTAACGAAACTAAATGTGGGTGTGATTTGACTGAAGTTTGAAATTCAAATCTTAATGGTGTGTAATCATACCCACATTTGTGGTGATAGAACCATTAAGACTATAGAGGGATTTCAAACTGTAGACGATTTCTAAGCAAGAGATTCTTCCAAGGTGATCATTGGAGAGGTTCCCATAAGAAGTGAATGAAAAAGATGATTTCTATAATATTGGAGTTGAGTGAATGAAATGGAGAGATGCTTTTGAAATTCTTTTTGATTGATAAATATAATTCCAATTGAAAGAAAAGTTTTGTAAGGTAAACCATAAGAGCAGCCATGCTTTTATGGACTAGAATATTGTGCAACCAAGAAACAATACATACATAACTAAGTGTAGCTGGGATAAGGATGTTGAGATGGATTAGTGGCAACTTTGAAAGGATGAAGGCAGAAATAAATCTATTAATAAGCACTTAGAGGTAGCACCAATAGGTGACAATATGAAAAAAAGTCTATTACAATGGTTCGATTATGTGTAACAAAGGCTTGTGATTGTAACAGTGAGAATGAGTGATGCAATGCAAGTGGAATGAATGAAGTGAATAGAGGGGAAAAAAGTGGGTTGTATTAGTTGTGGAGCCTGATGTTACTCATGAACCAAGGAGGAGCAGGGGATCAATCTTAAATCAGACTGAATTGTCCAATCGATTGAGCAGAATGGATTTCATTTGAATCGGGAACCATTGGATTGATCGAATAGGGCTAGATCAATCAAAAAGGAACTTTGGATTGATCTAGCAAAGAGGGCTATTGGTCGAGATGATTTCAATGAATCGAAAATAGTTCGATTGATCGAATTGTCCAAAAGCAGAAAAAGAGTTTTGCTCACGTAAGGTAAGACAAAGTGTACTTTTGTGGAGGGTTTGATTAACCCTAAATTCCTTAGGTATGTATATGTATATTTGGACATCTAGGGTTGAGAATCGAGTGAGATTTAGAGAAATCTTCTGTGAGTGAAAGCTCTTGTAAGAGAGTGGTTTTATGAAAGAGAGAAGCTTGTGCACTTGTAAGCATCTTATAACACATATTTTCTTCCAAACTAGTGAAATTGTTTATGCTATTCCATGGTTTTTCCCCGATTTGGTGTTTTCCACATAAATCATGTGTCTTGTGATGTATCTATGTGTTATGTTTCATTCTATAATTATTATAGCATCCTAGGATCCTTTAATAGAAAGGTCGTGATCCAAACAACTAGTATTAGAGCTTGTTCAAGTGGGAGCAATGGCAACGGTAAAAGAATCCATAAAGTCTATGGTTGAGAAATTACATGATTCGAATTTTGAACTATGAAACATGAAGATAGAGGACTGCTTTTATTACAAGAAACTTTATTAGAAGATAGAGGTCTACTTAGAGGAAAAGTTAGAAAATCTACAAGGATGTATGATTCAAATTGTGAGGTGTTTGATAGAAAATCTTTGCATACTACTCATCTCTCTTTATCGTCGATAGTTGTTTTTAATATATCCAAAGCAAAAACACCAAAGATCTAATGGCTGTCTTATTGTAGATGTATGAGAAACTATCTACTTCAAATAAAGCTTTTTTGATGAAGAGATTGTTTTACATGAATATGGTTGATGGCAGAACTGTTATTAAACATCTGAATGAATTCAACACAATCACCAATCAGTTAACCTTGGTAGGCATTAACTTTGATGACGAAGTTAGGACCTTGTTAATATTATCCTCTTTACCAGAAAGATAGGATGATTTGGTTATGATGTTAAGTAATTCCTAGGGTTCAGGAACATTGAAATTTGATGATGTTGTGTGTATTATTCTTAGTGAGGAAATTCATAGAAAATACTTAGGTGAATCATCAGGGAGTGCATTGAAGGTGTAGAATTGAGGAAGCGCAACTTAAAGAGGGTAAGACCTAGAGATATCCAGATTGAGAGACAAGTCAAAATCAATAAAACCAAGAATTGATTACTGGAATTGTGGCAAGAAGGGACAACTAAAGAAGCATTGCTAGGCACTAAAGAAGAAGAAGCATGGAAACAACAACATCAAGGAAAAGGATGCTGTTGCAAACATTGTAGGTAATGTTTCAGAGGATGCTTTAATTCTTGTACTTGATCATAACTTCGAATCTTGGGTTGTCAATTCTAGTGCATTCTTTCATGTCACTGCAAGTAAAGAATGTCTATGCAATTATGTGCAAGGTGATTTTGGAAAAGTATATTTTGGTGATGACAAGGCTTGTAACATAATTGGAAAGGGAGATGTTCAACTAAAATTTTCAAATAAAGGTACTTGAAAGTTAATTGATGTAATACGTGTACACTATTGAAAAAAAAATCTAATTTTTGTTGGTCAGCATGCAAGTTTAGGCTATACAATGACTTTTACGGGGGATTTGAGTAAGGTCACTAAAGGTTCAATGGTTGTTACTTGTAGAAAGAATGAAGGAACACTTTATCTGACAAGGAAAAATAATGGCTCAATTATAGTTGTTGAAACAAATGTAAATTCAGACACAAGTGAAAAAGGAATGAAAGTTCTTCATGATAAAGGAAAACTTCTAGGCCTTAAATCATTGGACTTAAAATTTTGTGAATACTATGTTTTGGAAAAATAGAAAAAGGGTCAACTTCTCAAAAGTTGAATGGTTGCCAATGTCAAAAAGGTTAGAACTGATTTATACTAATGTGTGAGAGTTAGTTCAGGTACATTCTCTTGGTGGATCTTTTACTTTGTAACTTTTATTGATAGTGCAACTAGAAAATTATTGGTTTATTTTCTAAAACACAAGTATGATGTATTTGAAGTTTTCAAAAATTGGAGAGCCTTGGTTGAAAATGAAACATGTTTTGAAACTTAAACACTTAAGGTCTGGCAATGGGGGTGAGTATTGTTGTAAGTAGTTTAATAGGTATTGCACTATAAATGTGATTAAACAAGAGAAAACTGTTCGTAATACACCACAACAAAATGGTGTGATGGAGTGCATGAATGGAATGATTGTAGAGCACGCCAAAAGAATGATGATACATGTTGGATTGCCCAAGGAGTTTTGAACAGATGTAGTAAACATGACGTTATACTTACTGAATCGTAGACCTTTAGTTTCACTAGATGGTAGACTACCAGAAGAAGCATAGATTGTAAAAGAGGCAAATCTAAAACACTTAAAAGTATTTGGTTGTATGTCTATATTGATGCTAAAGGTAGAAACAAGTTAGATGCAAATTCTAGGAAATGCAATTTCATTGAAAATGATTTTAATGATTTTGGGTACTGATTTTGGGATGAAAAAAAATTGAAAAATCATTAGAAGTAGAAATATTATATTCAATGAAAGGGTCATGTATGGTGATAAGGAGAACATATAGATGGATAAAAAGAAGTATGCGGAGTTAAAGAAAACTTCTGACAATGATGTCCAAAGTGTAGATGAAACTCAAATACCTAATGAAGATCTACATGTGGAACTTGAGACAGCTACTCTAACACTAAGTAAGTCATTGAGGACACCTAAGCCAACATAACGGTTTTCTCTTCATTATATTACTTGTTATTGACAGATGGTGGTGAGCCTGAATGTTATGATGAAACATTGCAGGTGAAAGCTAGAACTAAGTGGGAGCATATCATGGATGATGAGATGAGATCCTTAATATCAAAGTAGATTTGAGACTTAGTTCCACTACCAAAGGAAAAGAATGCATTGGATAACAAGTGAGTTTATAGGTTAAAAGAAGAACATGATGACAGTAAGTAACACAAGGCCAAACTGATTATGAAAGTATGTCAACACAGGAAGGGTATTGATTACTCATGAATTATTTTCTCCCGTAGTCAAGATGA
Organism: Platanus orientalis; assembly: GCA_025762735.1. Lineage (NCBI taxonomy): Eukaryota > Viridiplantae > Streptophyta > Magnoliopsida > Proteales > Platanaceae > Platanus > Platanus orientalis. The sequence goes on along the minus strand of JAOXJP010054791.1, from coordinate 6,569 downwards.
ACACAATTATAACAATATTAATTATTGTGGTGGTAGAAGATTTTCACCTTGAGCAATTAGATGTGAAAACAAAATTTCTCCATGGTGACTTAAAAGAAGACATCTACATGCATCAACCACAAGGGTATGCTATTAAAGAAAAAGAGGAAATGGTGTGTAAACTAAAAAGAAGTTTTTATAGAAGCAAGCACCAAGACAATGCTACATTAAATTTGACAAAATTATGTCAAATGATAGTTTTTGAAGATGTCATATAGACCATTGTTACTACTACAAGAGCTTTGACAATGATTTTATCATACTTCTATTGTAAGTGGATGATACGCTTGTTGCAGAATCAAGCATACATTAAATAAATAATCCGAAAATGAAGTTGTCAAAGGAATTTGAGATAAAGGCTCTGGGTATTATGAAATAGATTCTTGAGATGAAAATTACTAGAGATAGAAATAGTCATTCTTTGAAGTTGTCTTAGGTGTAATATTTTGAATAGGTGTTGAACAGATTCAATATGCAAAATGTTAAGACAGTTAGTATCCCACTAGTTTGTCACTTCAAACTCTCCAAAGAAGATTCTTTTAAGACATAGTGGGAGAAGGAATACATGTCCAAGGTTTTATATACCTTAGATATTGACAGCTTTATGTATGCCATGGTCAGTACAATGTTAAATATTGCTCAGGCAAGAGAATAGTGAGTAGTTTTGATAGAAAACATGGGAAGAAACATTGGGAGATGGTTAAGTTGATCTTAAGATACTTAGGAAGTACCACTAATACAACATTATATTTTACAGGGTCAGAGATTAAGTTACAATGTTATGTTAATTCATACTTAGCAGATGACTTTAATAAAAGAAAAAACACAATAGGGTATGTCTTCACCTTGAGAAATACAGTAGTAAGCTGGGCATCACAATTACAAAAGATAGGTGCACTTTTAACTACTAAAGCGGATTATATTGCAGTTATAGAAGCGAGCAAAAAGAAGATTTGGTTATCGAACTTGATGAAAGAGTTAGGTAAGAAGCAAGAGAACAACATGCTCTATAGCAAGAGTTAGAGTTCCATTCATCTTGTGAAGAATTCAACCTTTTATGCCAGAACTGAGCACATTGATAGGAGGTATCACTTCATAAGGTCGCTTATAAAAGATAAGGTATTGATACTGGCAAAGATTCACATAAGTGAGAATACTGTAGACTTGTTCACCAAGGTGATCACTAGAAAGAAATTAAAGTTGTGCAATGCTTCAGTTGGTCTTTAAGTGTGAGGACAAAGGAGTATTGCCGGAAAGAATTTCATAGGAAAAAAAGTATCATCATAGGTGCAATAGGTAGTCATCTATGAAGGTTGTGATCAAGCTCCAACTGGGAGATTCTCAGTTGTGGAGCCTGATGTTACTCATAAACCAAGGAGGAGTAGGGGATCAATCTCAGTTGTACTGAATTGTTTGATCAATTGAAAGGTTTTGATCAATTGAGCAACAAGGGCTATTGGCCAAGACGATTTCGATCAATCGAAAATAGTTTGATTGATTGAATTGTCCAAAGACAGAAAAGAGTCTCGGTCATGTACGTAAGGACACAAGTATACTTTTTGTGAATAGTTTGATTAACCAAATTTCTTATTTATATGTTTGGATGTCTAGAGCTAAGAATTGAGTGAAATTGAAAAAAAATATTGTGTGATAGAGAGCTCTTATAAGAGAGAATGGTTTGTGTGTAAGAGAGAAGTTTGTGATCTTGTAAGCATCTTGGAACACATCTTTTCTTCCAGACTAGTGAAATTGTTTTTGTCGTTCGGTGATTTTCCCCGGTTTGGGATTTTTCACATAAATAGTGTCTTGTGGTATTCTTGTGTGTTTTCTTTTATTCCATGATTATTATTGCATCCTAGGATCCTTCGATAGAAGGGTCATGATCCTAACAGGTTCAAGTAGTAAAGAGATCTAGAGACATGAGTGTTATGACTTGACAAGTCATATGAACCTAGACAAAGTGGAATGGTGGAATAGGATTTCTGTAGCTAAACCCATATAGTTGGGATAAGGCTTTGTTGTAGATAACATTTATTTAATGTAGAAACATGCGCATTACCCATTTGGTAAAATCATTATGTCATGGGCTTGTGTCAACGTAGCAACAGGCCTAAACATATAAGCCATGGGTTAACCATGGGCCTACTATTACAGCCCAAGCTTGGTTTTACTTTGGCCATCCAGGAAGAATATCAGGCCAGCATGGTCCTTTGACAACCCTAAACCTGAGGACTTATATTTTCTTAGTTTTCTGTATCTTTTTAAATATATGATAAAATAAAAATAGGTAGCTTTTTTAGGGGGTATATGACTTGCATTGAATGAGGAAGGTTTGGAGTTTTCTAAACTATTTTTATATTAATTTTTTTATAATTTACGTAATATACAAATTTAACAGAGTCCTGATGCTCTGCACCCACAGCCCATGTTGTGGCTGTGTGAAGTCAACAACGGCTGCATGTGGTGTGTATGAGGGAGGATTGTGTCCGCTCCCCTAATAACTGCTAACCTCCACTCTGCTCCCCTTAACTAATGCTAACCTCCGCTGCCTGTCAGGGGACATGCACATCAGCACTGAAAAGTGTTATGCGCCCCCCAAAAAGTGTAAATCACTTTTTGGCACTGATGTATCCCCCCCAGACAGGGAGCAGAAGTTAGCGGTTTTTAGGGGAGTGGACACAATCCTCCCTCGGTGTGTACAGGGGTAAACGCTTGAACAACGGCAAGCCTTTTCTATGCTCGGCGTAGGCAAATGCCTAGGTCAAAGGCAGCCACATCAACATCAGAAGTGATTTGCACATGCTCCCAAAAAGTGAAAATCACTTTTGGCGCTGATGTTTCCGTCCGCTTGACCATCGGCGGACACCCGCGGAGGTTAAGGGTCCGTGTATGAAATCCTCACCGTTTGAACAAAGGTGCTCAATGAAAAAAGGTGCCAAAAAATGCACCAATTAAAAAAACTCATGTCAGCCGTGTGAGTGATACACAGCTGCAACGAAGATTGTGGGAGGCTCAGGATCCTGTCCTGTCTGCTTATATCATGTTAGCAAACCGAAGTACACGGTTTGGCATAAAAAAATAGTTATGCGTAGGTTGTGCACATCTTTTTATGCCTAACCGTGCACTTTGGTTGTGCACATGTCCTAACCGGACAGAAGCAGGCAGGACAGGATCTAAACCGGTTGTGGGAACATAAGGAGACGTGGGAAAGTTAACATATAGTTTCAACTCACACCGGACCCTAGCGAAAATCCTGCGCCATTTGGGACGTAGCATGCAGCTCTTGCTTTCTTGAATTAATTGATCCATGCAATGAAAATCATAATTTATAGTTTCTTCTTGTGATTTGGGTTATTCTAATTACGAATGCAGCAATGGACTTGATGAGAAATTTAGAAGTACAAGCGATCATAGGGCCTGAAAAGTCTGCACATACCGAGTTCATCATTGATCTTGGGGAGAAAGCTCAAGTACCCGTCATGTCCTTCTCTGCTACAAACCCTTCCTTATGCTCCCGAAGTCCTTACTTCATCCAAACAACACCAGGTGACCACACTCAAGTAAAAGCTATTGCTTCCATTGCTCATGCCTTTGGATGGAGAAAAGTCATCCTTATCCATGAGGATACCGATTATGGAAATCTACTAATACCTTATCTGATACATGCCTTCCAGGAGGTAAATACTTTAGTGCCTTATAGAAGTGTCATTTCTCCATCAGCCACTGATGTTCAAATCCGTGAGGAACTCTTAAAGTTGATGACCATGAAAACCAGCATATTTGTTGTTCATGTCTCATCGTCTCTTGGATCGAGACTTTTCCTCAAGGCCAAAGAGGCTGGACTGATGAGTGAAGGGTATGGTTGGATTACTACGGATGGTGTAATGAATGAATTAAAATATATGAATTCTTCTGTCATCGATTCCATGCAAGGTGTATTGGGAGTAAGTCTTTATCTTCCACAAACTGAACAGCTCAGTAATTTTATTGAAAGATGGAAAATAAAATTCCTTGAGGAGAACCCAGAAATAAAAAATGCATATATCAACAATTTTGGGTTATGGGCATATGACACCGTTTGGGCCTTAGCAATGGCAGCTGAGAGAGTACATGACATGGAATCCCACGTCTTGAAGCCAAGATCTGATGGAAATTCATTAGACATTCTTAACCTGAGAGTCTCCGAAACAGGACCGGAACTTCTTGAAGAGATCATAAAGACAGAATTTAAAGGCTTGTGTGGTGATTTCCATCTTGTCAACAGACAATTACAACCATCAGCTTTCCAGATACTCAATGTGGTTGATAATAGTACGAAAGAGGTTGGATATTGGACACAAACACATGGAATTTCAAGGGATTTGAACTTGGGTTGTGTAAATTTGTACTCAACTTCAAAGGCTAACTTTAGGAGCATCATTTGGCCTGGAGACTCAACTATCGAGCCCAACGGTTGGTTAATGTGTGGGGAGACATTAAGGATTGGGGTTCCAGTGAGAGATAGTTACACTGAATTTGTGAAGGTAGAACGAGACACTCAAACCAACTCAACAGAAGTCAGTGGATATTGCATTGAAATTTTCAAATCAGTCATTGCATCATTGCCACACAGTATCCCCTATGAGTTCGTTCCTTTTCAGAATCCTGATGGGGAGAACACCATAAACTACAATGATCTGATATACCAAGTCTATCTTCAGGTTAGTTATATTCTCAAACTTTAACTAATAAAACTACTGCAAAAGGAGATGTTATTGTTATAAAAAGGAGATGCTATTTCTCTTTCGGACATTGGACTTACATCATTTATCGTTTCTGGCGGGGTGACGATTTTACAGAAGTTTGATGCGGTCGTAGCTGACACGACAATCACAGCGAACCGATCATTATACGTAGATTTTGCAATGCCTTATACAGATGGTGGACTGTGGATGATAGTTCTAACCAAATCAGAGAAGATAAAAAACAAATGGATCTTCTTTAATCCACCTAAGTATTTCTGGTTATCAAGCGTGGTTTTTGTTATCTTCACAAGCTTTATGATGCGAAGAAGCAATGTTTCCAATCATCAAACCAGTAAGCATGTTTCAATGACCTTCTTTTTCACTTTACTGACAGTTCTTGTAGGCAGTTTCGTAATTTACCCTTGACCTCTCTAAGTTTATGATAGCCTCGCTGCTGTTTAGACATCTCATGGATTAATCAATTTTTTAATTTTTTTCCTTACACGTTAAGGGCCAAAAGAATCATCTGCACAGAGTGGGACAGTCCTGCAACTGTTCCAGAAGCACACATACCCCCAAAAAGGTGTTTTGTCACTTTTTTGGGATATGTGTGCATCCAGGACTGTCGCAGGACCGCCCCACTCATAGGGAGGTTGATGCATCTATATTAACATGCATATAATTCCACGTAATTATCTATTTCTTTTCCAAACTCGTGATCCTCTCTTGGAAAAACGGGAGAAGCTTCCTCTTGCATCAATGACGACGTGATACATGGTAAGAAAATGTAGTTTAACTGAGGTAAGGTAACCATGGCTGGTGGGTATGAGGTCAAACCACCTTTTCCTTGCCACTTGTCACAAATCAGTATATTTACTTAATCTAACCGTCAAACTGATTTTTACTGCAAAAATAAAAATGGCTCAGGTCAACTTGAGCCTTCTGAGCCGAGCCTGAGCCTCATTTTAAGCTCACCTAGCTGTGCCTTTGAGCATTGAACTCGTTTTCTAAGCGAGCGTGAGCTGAGGTTTACTAAATGTGTAATGTTCAAAAAAGACAAATTGAGTTAATGGTTAATTAGGCTGTTGGACATTTCTTTTTAAGTTTTAGTTTTTTTCTTTGCTGACGAGCCGAGCCTGAGCTTTGCCTTCATGTGATGAACCCGAACTGAGTTGGGCAAAGCTCAGCTCGTTGCCACCCATATTTGTACTATTGACAAGGTAGTGCAGAAATTCCATTTATTGTATGTTGAAGTAATTCTATGGGGCTGAATTTTCGGGTGAGAGGTGCCTTTAAATGGGACTAACAAATTGGAGGATACAGGTATACGGGCATGAATTCCATTCGATGAAAAGACAATAAACAGTATGTTAACAGTAAAGTGTCTGTGTGTTCTTTTCTCGTTGCATCCTTCACATTTTAAAAGAGAAATGTATTGATTAGTGAGGAGGTCTTTTTCTTCCCAAGTGACGCCAATCAATCTGAAAACATATACTCCTCTCTAAAATATTAAATTGCTCCCATGGTTGCAGGTGGGAAGTTGTGGGGAATCTTCTTTAAACTCATGGTGATCCTATGGTTCTCGTTACTGTTGATGATTACATCCGTTTACGCAGCAAAATTAACCCTGATGCTAACGAATTATCGATTCCAACCATCAATAACAGACTTCAAAGACCTCATAAGAAACGGAGACTACGTGGGCTACCACAAAAGCTCATTTGTGGGAGAGTTTCTAAAGCGTTCCAACTTCGACGAGTCCAAGCTCAAAGCCTATAACACACCAGAAGAGTGCAATGAAGCATT
>JAOXJP010054781.1:0-15876 GCA_025762735.1 Platanus orientalis | reverse complement strand
ACGCTCAAACCTCCCATGTGGTTGGAAAGGGAATGATCATCTTGAAACTAACTTTTGGGAAGACACTAGTTTTGATTAAAGATGTTACGGACATTAGCAAAAATCTTATTTATGGAGCTCTTCTAGATAAGGGTGGGGTTAAACTTGTATTTAAATCAAACAAAATTATTTTAAGTAGTAATGGGGTATTTGTGAACAAAGAGTATTGTAATGGGAATCTTTGTGTACTCAAATATTACTATGAACGAAGTTGCATACTATTCTGCTTATCTTGTTAATTCCCTTGATGTTTGGCATCAGAGATTAAATTAAGCTAATATTGCCTATATGAAAAGGATGAAAAACCTTGGCTTAATACCTGAAACAACAAACTTAGAATTTGAAAATTTTGAAATATGTACTAAAGCTAAGTTTACAGGAATTTCTCATAAATCTATAAAAAGAAAATTTGAAATTGTAAATCTTGTACACAATGACCTAGGAGACTTGAAATCAACTCCAACTAAAGGAATAAATGTTATTACATAACCTTTATTAATGATTATTCTAGATACACTAAAATCTATCTACTAAAGTATAAAGATGAAGCTTTAGAATACTTTATAAAGTATAAAACGTAAGTGAAAAATCAATAAGAAATAATGATTAAAAAAATTAAGCTCAGATAGAGGAGGAGAATATGAGTATAACTTATTTAATGAATTTGGTGAAAAACATGGAATTATATATGATACCATGCCCCCTTATTCACCTAAACAAAGTAGAATAGCGAAAAATAAAAATAAAACTCTTAAGAAAATGATGAACTCTATATTAATTAGTTCAGGTTTACATTTAAACTTGTGGGAGGAAAGCTATTATGTTTGCATCTCATATACAAAATAGAATACCACATAAGAAGATCAGGAAAACACCTTATGAATTATGCTTTAATCATGGTATCAAGTACCTCAAAATGTCTTATATGTCTTTAAACATATGTCCATATTTACAAGGACCGACACAAAACATTAAGTACATTATAAAACTTCTTTTTTTAGTTGACATGATGTATGATGTCGATGTGTTGAATGAATATTCTCCTTTCACAATGTATTATTGGCTAATGTCAACATTGAGTTGTAATGATAAAGAAATTATATGAAAAACGATAAATTCAAAGAAAGTAAAAGGAGGGAGAGGAAGAAAGAGAAGATAAGAAAATGAATAAAATATACCTGTTCCCTTATGTTTATATGGTTAGATTATAATATGTTTGTCAACCATTATGTATGCATGTATACTTTTAAAGACTATTAAAATACAAGTGTACTAAGATAAGCTATCATTCCTAATAAATCTATTTGTTCCCTTATGTAGTTGAATTAGATATGTTTCCTAAGTTTCTATGATTTTTACAATAATTATTTTTGACATTTTCAACATTTCTGATATATGTCTTATTTTGGCCTAACGGACATTTCCACCAACACTGACATTTTGAACATTGGTTTTAATAGAACACCTAATTTAAAACACTTTAAAGTGTGGGGGTGTTTAGATAAAGTAGGTTTACTCGAAATAAAGAAAAGAAAAATCAGACATAGAACTTCTGATTGTAAATTTAAAGGATATGCTAAAAATAGTGTTGCATATACATTTTTAGTATTAAAATCTAAATATAATATTCTAAAACCTGATACTTTAATAGATACAAGAGATACTAATTTTTTTTAGAATGTATTCCCTATAGAGAATATAACTAATAAGGAAATAGAAAATAAATTACAAGAGAAATCTTGTAATGAGGATATATTTAAATTGAAAAGATGAAAATGAAGTTGAAGAAGTTGGACCAAGATGAAGTAAGAGATAAAAAAAAATGATTATTACACTTTCCTAATAGATGAAGATCCTAAAACCTATTAAGAAGCTTTAACTTTTCTATATGGAATATATTGGAAAGAAGCTATTAATAATGAAATTGAATATATAATGAACAATCACACTTAGTAATTAGTTGATTTAACTAGAAGAACCAAACCAAAAGAATGCAAATGGATATTTAAAAAGAAACTAAAATTGGATGGTTCAATTGATAAATTTAAAGCTACGTTAGTAGCTAAAGGCTTTAAAGAAAACAACGGTATAGATTTCTTTAATACTTATGCATCTGTGATTAGGATTATACTATTAGAATCTATTGCATTAATACATAAACTAGTAATACACGAAATATGTGTTAAAATGACTTTTCTAAATTGAGATTTAGAATAAGAAATTAATATGGAATAACCTGAAGGCTTTGTAGCCAAAGGATAAGAAAGAGAAGTATACAAATTAGTTAAGTCTCTATATAAACTTAAACAAACTCCTAAACACTGGAATGAAAGATTTGATATTACCATAATTAATAATGAATTTGTTGTGAATGATTGTGATAAATGTGTTTATAGTAAATTTTCTAATGGTGTTGGTGTAATTATATACTTATATGTTGATATTTGACACTACATTAGATGTTGTTAAATGTATAAAGATATTTTTATCATCTAATTTGATATGAAGGATTTAGGAGAAGTTGACATTATTCTAAGAATAAAGATAACTACGACCAATGATAAAATTTTCTTGTCACAGCCACATTAAGTTGAAAAAAATGCTAAATAGATTTGTGCAAACTTGTTTCAACTCCTTATGATCCTTATAAACATTTTAAACAAAATATAAGCATTGCAGTATCATAGAAGGAATGTGGTATAATTATTGGTAGCTTGATGTATCTAACAAATAACACAAGACTTGATATTACTTACGCAATGAATAGACTTATAGTAGATATACTCGTAGAACAAACAAAGACCATTGGACTGCACTCATTAGAATATTGAAATACCTAAAAGGTACTACTCACTTGGGCTATATTATAGCAAATATCCCACTGTCCTTGAAGGGTATAGTGATGTTAACTGGGTATATGACTCTAATGAGTCAAAATCCACTAGTGGATTAGTGTTCACATTTGGAGGTGGAGTAGTGTTTTGGAAATCATCCAAGCAAACGTGTGTGGTTCTATCTACAACGGAGTCATAATTTAGTCCCTTACAAAAGACAGGAGATGAAGCTAAATGGTTTTGAAATTTGAAGGTCAACGTGCCTTAGAAATAAAGGCACACCAACCATCAAATTGTCTAAGACACGATGTAGTAAGGCAACTAATATCTGATGGGGTAATTGTCTTACAGATTATAAGGTCAGAGATTAACCTAGTTAATGCTTTGATGAAGCCATTATCTAAAAAGTATGTAATGGAAACATCGAGAGGGATGGGACTTAAACCCATTTAGATGAACAACCATTAATGACAACCCAACCTATACGCCACTTCAAGAAGTAGGTTCAATGGTTAATAACAAGTCATTGTGTTGAGTTTAACAAAAACATTATTACTAGTGCAATAGTAGTGCCCCTTTTCCTATAGGATAGATAGTGCAAAGTGTAATAAAGTAAAGAATAGTTTTATAAATTTTAATTGGTTTATATCCTTTATAGATGTTATGTTATTGTTGTAGTGCACACTTGATGAACTCACTAACGTAGGTGTGGAAGTGAGGCCGCTTTCTATGAGAACTTGGGCTACTTCTATAGAGCACTTATGAGAATCCAGGTTGTGCATAGGGCCGAAATAGTGCCAAACCACGAAAGGACTAAAAGGTATGAGAAATTGTTGTGTGGTGACATCTATAGCTGACTTACAATAAAGAATCTAGGTTCAAGTAATTTATTACATCTATTTTTTGTAAGTCCTATTATGTTAATTCTAAGATGTTGGTCATAGTCCAAAAGACACCTTCATTTATGCACTTCAGTTTGATTACCGACTTAGTCACTCCTATTTTTAAATTTGAATCATGTTGGGGATAGTTGTATTTAATGCTTATTTGGTGATTCAAATTTTTACCATTCCTTTATTTTATAATTACACGTATGTCCCAATATTTGATTTTTCAAGTTTTCCTCCATTTATCTTTTAGCTTTGTTTTTGCTTTTGGTTTTACATTACATTCATTTAGTCTCACATTGGAAGTGAAGCTCAATATTATTAAACTTATATACAATGGTAGGACTTATATAGGTAAGGACCCATGGGTGAGGAATGTGTGTGTGGGGGTTCTTTGTTTGCATGCACACTGACCAACTAACCAAAGACGTGGTGTGGTAAATCAAGGTGGTGGTGTGGTGCCATATATTTTTCATTTTTCATTTTTACTTTTATTTTTTTCTTTAGTTGCTTAAGGCTTAAGCTTAGTGACCGTTTATAGTGGTTTTGGGAATGACCAAAAGCTAATGCCTTGTCTTCTACTAATCCTCCAAGCTACTTTTTCTATATATAATATGGTTGGGACATTTTGGCTAATATATTGCACTTTTCTTCTTCTTTAAGTCTATTGTATTTTTGTATTTAACTAAGTTTGGACTATACTTGAGTTCTAAGAGAGCCTTCAAGGGATTGTGCTACATTTGGAGAAAAAAAGACTATTGAATCTTGGAGTCTAGCTACCGCAAACACCTCAAGCACAAAGGTCTCGCCAAGGCCCCGCCCGCCCCCTTTCTTTGTCGGCCGGCTGCCTAGCTCGTTCTTCCATTTTTAGATCTGGATAGAGTCTCGCTCTAGGGGAAGCATATATTCTTTAGATCTAAAGAATCCATGCAGCAAGCTAGAAAACCCATATTAAGCCAAAGTGAGCCAATATATATAACGCTAAGCGCCCTATTTAATAAGGTTGTTGTATAGCACTTTCAAAAAGCCTTGAATTAAACAGAGTGCTCCTGCACTCTAGCAAAGAAAACTATAGGGCGTGCTAGGCACTCCCGCCCAACAAAAGTTTAAATAAGCCAAAGCCCAAACTCTAAACCAAAACCAATATAGTTAAAGCTAACGCGCGCCCCCACCCAATAGTGAATATATTTTTAAGGTTTTTTCCCTTTACTAATATGTGGGCTTCGTTGCTTCCGTTTGTTGGTTAGGGAATAAAGAATACCTTTATAAGGTGCACCATTTGCTGGCTTCAAAGTGCTAGTTGTAATGCACTAGCCTTTTTCCGTAGGCTGCTAGAAAGACGGGAAAATCAAATTAAAGGTGTCACGTCCCCAAACCCGAACTCGGATATGGGATCCGTATGCACCCCTGAATTCGAATCATTACATTAAATCGATCAGCAATGTTCACAATCCAATAATCATAATTCAACAGCCATATTCAGAATCTAAGTTTGATAATTATGAAAATTTGTTCAAACTCAATAAACCACAATAGTCTAGTAAACAATAAGTTCCAATGGAAATAATACTATAATCTCCAATATAAATCTAAAGTAGTACTAAAACATCCAAATATAATAGAAATCAACAGTCTAGATTAATGGGGTGTCCTCTCACCCGAATCATAAACAAGGGAAATAAATACACAATATCTTAATAGTATGGACCAAAATAAGGGTCCCAAATATGTCTAAAACAAGTACAATTTTTTTTAAAAAGGCTAAAAACGTCGCAGCAAGTCTTTAATACAGAGAACCTTCAATTATAGTTAGCCTAAAAAACAAAACAGCTAGGTTATTCCCAACCTGTAAGTAATCTAACTGGCTATAGACAATATGAGGTAGAAACATAAATCTAAGTACTAGTAAGTCTAAAGGTCAATACGAAACTAAAAAAAAGATCAAAATATTAATCATAATCATGCTAGTATAAATTGAACAATAATCAAATATGAAATTAAAGTTGAAGGCTCAATACAAGTTCTAAATTTGAATAAATAATTATGACTTCATAATTCGGAATTCAGTGCTAAATACCGAATAAGAATCGGTGTCACAATAGGTAATTCAATACAAAGATCAAAGCCTATAAATTCAATGACATGTGTTAGTCTCAAAAGGTTTGATGTTCAATGATTCGAAGTATTCAAAGTTCAATACTTCAAAACGTCTGAAATTCACATGGTTCAAAATGTATGTATTTCAATAATTCAAAGTGTTTAAAGTTCAATATTCAAAAGGTTCAATGTATAATATTCCAAAGGTTGAATGTAAAGCATTTGTATGCTCTGATCAACCCCATGGGTAGGGTTCAAATCTCGTGCCAAATCCTACGAGTAGAGCCAATGTCCTTGTTGTAACCCCAAGGGTAGGGTCCTGATCTTCTATTCAGCCCTAGAAGTAGGACCCAAAATCCGCGAAATCAAAGAACATATTTAAAACACTTTTTCACACTTAGCCTGGTAAGTAGGCCCAAAGAGTCAAATAACACACTTAGCCCAGTGTCAAGGCCCACATAATCGATGGTCACACTTTATACTGTGACAAGACCCAAAATGGATCAAAGGTTTAAAGTCCAATAGAATTCGCATCAATAAATTCAAAGGTTCACATAATTTTGATAATCAGAATATTTTTATAATGCATAAAACATACATAGGCATAGCATTGCCATGATTCAATCATTTCAAAGGTACATGGCTCACTTAGATTCAATGTTAGTACATGATTCAGTATTCATAAGATCAGAGTCATAATAATTTACTAAGATTTCACATAAAACAATGATTCAAAGCATGTAATAGGATTCGAAGATCGACATATTTCATATAATCACATAGGAAGCATGGAGTTTAATAGATTCAATGATTTTAATACAAACCCACAGAAATTCAGAAATTCAAATGATTTTCCAATTATTCTAATTATAGAGAACAACCAATATCACTTATAGTGTTCCAAATAAAGGGTAAGGTAAGATTGTTTATCAATTTGATCATTAATAAGGTAAATCTTAAAGAATTCATAATTTCACATAGATTTTCAAAGGTTCACATGGAGAAGATTCAGATTTCACATGATATAAAGGATACAATGAAGGAAATCAGTTCACAAAGTATTTAAAAATAATAATCTTTGACAAAACAGATGCAGATCTAAATATCAAACAAGATTCAATGGTTCAAAGCATGGATCTACATAATTTTCAAAAGTTCCAATAAGAAATGGGTTATACCAATCATAAAGACCAAGAATACTTATTAAGCAAACTAGAATTCATGGATCTAACATGGTTTAATGGATTGAATTCAAGGGTTTCCAATAATATTAGAGAATTCTATGGTTAACATCACATAATCTGAAAATCAAAAAAGTGAAACACATTACATCACCTATAGTAAGCAAGATTACTTATAATTTTTCCAATCCTTTATTTTTTATTCAATTTCATCCTTCTCAATTCACTTCAATTCTCTTTTCTTGTAAATTATACATATATTCACATTAATATTCATTATAGAATTCAAATCTAAGATTGAAATTCAAAAAATCCCAAGTAATTTTACTAGATCTATAGGTTTTAGAGCTTACCTTGAGCTTCTTCTACTGTTTCTCTCCAATTTTTCCTCCTCTTGCTCTCTTAACTTTCTACAATTGTTTTTAGGCCTAAATGGAGTAATATTGAGGTTAAATTTCGTCACACACAAATTCTCATGCTTAAGGATAGGCAAAATGATCATATCAGCTCTAAAAAATTTATAGCTCTTCATGTTTAGAGCACTCCAAAATTTCTCAAGCACTCCAAAATATTTTGAGTGCCCCAAAAAATGTCAAGCGCTCTAAATCTTTCCCGAACACCCTGAGATTCTACAGCGCTCCAGACTCAAGCACTCAAAAATAATTTAAGCGCTACGAATTGTCAGATTTTGAAATTTTGTGTTTTTGGGTTCTTTTTGGCTTGGATTCATTCCCAATGAGCATGGACAAGCTTCATATCAAGTTAAGTCCTTAATTTGGTTTCCAAATTGTCTATCATAGTAAATCTTATATTGGTCTTGGATTTGCTCATCTGAACTCATTTCACCCATCCAGTTTTTCTCATTCCTAAAGTATGCTAAACCCATGTGGAGTGTTACAAAAGGAAAATGCATTCACATGCCTCAGTCCACCACTAGCATAAACCAATAAGTTCTACAAATTCTCTTCTTGTTCTACTATTCTAATTTGTTTAAAGTGTGTCTTTCTGTTATAAAAGACTTTCAACAAGTCTATATTCCAACATTTATAAATATAGATATATCTAAAAAAATTCCCTTGAACAACATTGATTAGTAGATATATTAGTTATAAATTGTGAATTAACTTGGTTACTCAAAATATTATTAGAGAAAATGATTATTTATTTAGAAAAATTTCAATTATAAAGGGGGGCTTACCATATTAGTAAAGATTAAAGTACTTGAGAGTTTAACTTTGTTGAAATCCAAAATATTGAAGAATTGAAACAGTGTAAGAGGAATGACATGATATGGCCTTTCCAAATTCCAAGAGAAGTTAAGGTTTCAAATTGCATTGGAAACAATTCCACAATGGATTGTGTTGACGTATGTCATGCATGTCCTGGTCTGCCAATGATGAGTGGCACAAACCACGGAAATAAGAAGACAAAAAAAAAAAAGAAATTAAAAGAAAGAAAGAAATAGTATCCAAAGGTATAGAGGTTGTGCTGAAGGATTTCAACCCATACAATTATTATAAGTTCTTAAGCAATATGTTGTGCATCTTATATATGAAGTGGAGTTATTCAATGTAGTTTATCTAACGAGATTTGATATAGATAATCTATCATTTTTCTTTTTTTAAAAGCACTAGAAAATAAAACATTTTTCCGCATGGTTTTGGGTTACATAATTTGCCTCTATGTTAACAGACAAGAACGAGAGGAAGCTAATTGGCTAAAGAAATACTTTCCAACAAGAGTTCTTTACCTACAGTGGGCATTTAAGTTTTAGGGTCACGTAATGCTTGAATTGCATGTAGCATATCCTTTCCCAACAAAATACCTTGTTTTTTTCTTATCTTATCTACTAACAAGTGAACCAGTGCAATGACGGATAATTTGAACAAAAATATATGATATTAAAAATGTAATAACATTAACAAAATCTAATTAACATGCTAAGCTATCAATTTAAATGCTTATAGTGTTTTTGTCTTGTTAAGTGTGATAAGGATCAATAAGGTGCTAAGAAAGGGTAAATATTTTCATTACAGGTAAAGACTTGTTCAATTCCTACCATGATATTGTTGTACTTCCAAGACTTTTGGTTTCTTTAGAGTTTTAAATTGACTAAATAAATCTTAGACAGAGTTTATAATTTAAAAGTTTGCTTTTACAAAACTCAACACTCTTTATAAAATATCTAAAACATAGAAAAGAATAACAAGTTCCAAACCACAAGGGAAAAATATTTTTCAAGTTCCTTGCAACTTGTCTAATTCTCTTTCCACCTTAGCAAATTATCCATAATACTGCAAGAAGTAAAATAATATACCAACCATATAAACTTGTGTTAAAGCACAACCTTCAAATAACACAAACCAAAGATCATAATATTATTGCTCAACCTTTCTTATTAGCATTGAAACAATGTTCCTGATGAAGATTACCATAACAGGGTGAACAACACCTACAAGCATTTGTATAATACAATAATCAACTAAAAATGTTGGATTGAATAACAAATCATTGAACGTTTAGATCCATTACTACAATATTTTTTCTCTAAACTGCTTTTGCAAATTGCAACTTACAAAATTTGGCAGCATTTGATCGCTTTTTCTCTTAAGGGAGCTGCCATTCACCTCAAGGGCAACATACATAATTCATCTAGTACACTTTTGTATAAACTGGGGAAGATCTAGAGTAATAGATTTAGACACTCTATAAGGTTTTTCTTTAATGGGGCTATTTCTGCCAATGGGTGTCAACATAATGGACAAATAAGGCCCAAACACATGCCAGTGTTTGGATTTAGAATGTGATTTAGAGTCTATGCCAGTCTTCACACCACGTTGGAATGAGCTTGTGCCTCAGAAATTCTTTTTTCTGAATGTCTTCAAGTCAATGACATTGCTTCATTTGTAGTTCTATTATAGCTATCAAAGCTTAATTTCTTCTTTTTTTGGTACCTCGTGTTAAGTGTGTCCCAATTAATGCTTGTTTTGAACAACCACTACATGTTTAGGATTCCATTCAAAAATTGAAACAAAAAGCAAAAACATGAGAAAGTAGGGATTATGTCATTAAGTATGGTCTTAATATTCTTTACCAAAAAAACATATGGTATTACTATTTAACAAATCACAATATAATCACTTTTCTCAATATATTTGGTAAAATTCATGCTAGTCATGGTTCATTCAATTTGGTTTGGGTCTTCCACAATTCTTGTAGTGCACAACGATAGGCAGTCTAATGTCATTTGTGTAATGTCCTCGAACCAGGACTCGGATCCTGTTCGTATGCACACCAAACTCGGAGCCATCACATTCATGGACCACTCGATTCATATTCCTTTCATAACATGTGCAACCATATACTCATATCATATAGGGTTGCACATTCACATCATAGTATTTTAGTCTGTTACATTCAATAATATGTAAAAGCATATAAACATATGCTCATGCCTTATCAAAGACAAACCCTTTTTATCGTTAATCCATAATTCTTGATTCATTACTTTTACCTTTAGTGGAAGCATACTCATTCATAACATGTAATCATAACTATTCAATTTAGAATATAAAGTGTAACGCAAACATAAATCCATTTACTCAAAATAAAGTGACTATGAGAATAACATAAAAACGTCCATAATCTCGTGACATCCATAGAGTCTGGCAATATAGTTCCAACTATGTTAGATTTAATCCAAAATAAAGACATTATTATATTCACCCCAATAAAAGTATTGAAGTCTCAAAATGAAGAGTCCTCATCCATACTAGTTCATCAAAATGGGAATCACCATGTACCAATATTGACCCGATCACTCAATCATCTCGTCCAAACCAATGTTAATTGGGGTGAGCTTGATAGGCTCAACAAGTACAAATGTAAACCATGTCCAGATAATAAAAGACATAGATTGCACTTAGACTCCTCTTACATAACATAAACATGGATAGCAATGTGAAGCTTGAACTATGGGAATCAATAACATATAAGTCCATGGGGTACAATTGAACAAACAACATCAATATAATCAATGTCATGGACAATAAAGGAGTACATATAATAATGTAATGATAAGTGTAGCATCATTCATTTTGGGATTTAGTCAATATATGACATTTCCATATTCATATTCGTATCTCTTTCAATAGTTAGCTCATTTATCATTAAGATTCAAATACATTTATATCATATAATTCATTTACGTATAGACTTAATCAAATGTCTCATTCGTTAGTTCATATCACTTGTCAATAGATTTCAAAGATTCAATCATTATTCTTCATTGTAGTAACCCAATGAGAGGTCTCGGAACTATGTTCAATAAGGTTCAATAGATTCAATATGAAGACAAGACATAAGTCGAATCAATATCAATGACTTCCATTGGAGCGACCCAATGGTAGGTCTCAAAACAATATTCAAAGATTCAATGTTTCAAAGTTCAATAAAGATATCTCCTGTTTCGACCCAGGGTTAGGTCTCTCCTTTGTTTAAACCCAAGGATAAGTCTCTCTATTGTTTAGACCCAAGGTTAAGTCATCAAAACATGGAATTATATTATGTTTTAACCCATAGCTAGGTCCCTCCCTTATTTAGACCCAAAGTTAAGTCATCGAATTATGTTCAAAGGTTCAATAGTTCAATAAAGCCCAAAGAGGGTTCAATAGTTTGAAGGTTCAATAATATTTCAAAGTTCAATAAATAATTGAAACATATCAAAGGATATCAATAGTCAATAAGGGTTTTCATGACATATGAAAGAAGGCTTTATGGTTCAACGAGTTCTGATGATAATACTTTCACATTTTCACATTCAATTGTTCAAAGTTCATTTGTAGAGATCACATGTAATCATTTTTTCAAATAGATTTCGATAATTCATAGTTTGTATGATCTTCCATGTCATGAGATCTTTGCTTTGTTCAAAGGAATTGATAATACTAATCATCGGTTCATATTTCATAGTCTATATCTAAAAGTCAAAGTTTCAATCATACTTCATCTCAATCAAAGACACTTTCTCATGTTTAATTTCATGTTAGTTTAATGGGATTCACACTTCTTATGATAATTCAATAAGATTCATTTAAGTCAATCATAACATGTTTCATAATAGGAAATTCCATAGGGATTCTTATCAATTTGATCTTAGATATATGTTAATTACTTGTCTATCATATGGGTTTCAAAGGAAACATCATGGATCTATCAATATAAGACAACATGAGATCAAAACATACATAGTTTTAATATTCATAACAATTCACTTGGGAATTTCAATGGTTAACATAGATTCTTCAAAGGGAACTTAGCATAAGTGATGAGAATGACATTCAACTCACATAAGAATCCCTTACAATCATGGGGTCATCAATTTAGAGTAAGGCTCTTATGGTTTCCAATAAAAAATAGTCCAACAATGGGATTCACCATCAATTCATAAAGATCTATAGGAAACAAAGATAGAAATGACATTAGTTTGCAAGCGTACTTACTATCTTTTTCTATCTCCTTCAAAGCCTTAATCAAACCTCCTTTAATGGTCAATCTGTGTAAATAATGGTATAGATTCAATGATAAACTACTGTAGAATAAGAATCTAAGGTCCAATTCTCTAAATTCTCACTACGCAAGTCTAAATCTAGGTAGTTTGGAGCTTACCTTGGTTGGTGAACTCATTTTCTCTGAATTTTCTTTCCCTTCTAATATTTATTGTGTCTTAGGTGGGTTCTAATCCAAATTGAGTGTGAAAAATACTAAATATACGTTAGGGTACAAGAATACCCTTTTCTAGAAAGATTCTAATCGCATAAGGGAGAAATCCCCCTTTTTATTTTTAGGACTCTAGGGTGGTTGGTGCCCGAGGTCCCTTGCGAGCACTTAAGACTATAGGGCTCGAGCCATTGAGTGGTGTCGTGAGTGCTTGGCTTGCATGACACCCAAAAATGGGGTTCTGGAATTTTGATCACGGGTGCTCGCCGAGTCTTGCAAGTGCTCAAGGTGACCTAGTTTTGAAAACATGGGTCTTCTTAGGCCCTTGAATGTTCTTTTGGTCTATGGATCAATATAGGCATTCATCCAAGGTTCTCCACTTCCACCTGAGCCTATTCCCAATGCATTGGGGTTTTCCTAAGGTCTTCTATGGTCTTTGGTCCAATCCATTTAGCACCTAAACCAATTTTACCTTGTTAATCACATGATACAAGTGAAGGGTGTTATAATTTGTAATTGACATGTCCTCCCATTGCAAGAAGGTGGACACAATTTTATGTCTTTTTTTGTAATCTAATTTTATATGTCTGATGATGGGTATAATGGTGGAACTGAAAGAAGGATAAGACCTAGTCTAGTTGAGAAGCTAAGTTCCTGTTTAGCTAGTTGAATAATATTATTACCTAATCAATATTGGCTAGAGATATGCTAAAATCACATGTATTGACAAGCTCAATATGTACCCTATTAAAGATTCCAAATTTCTTAAGAAGCAAAACTACTCAATAAAAGAGAAGGGCACCTACAATTAAAGTATTGTCTTCTTCTTGCTATGAAATTTCCTTCCATTAAAAAAATATTATATGTGAATATGCAATAATGAAAAATGCAATTTCTTAAAAATTTAATTTTTTGGAGATTTTTATACCCATATTTCTTTTGACGATCACTAGTAAAACCAAAAAATTAAAATCAGGTAAAAAATTATCAAAGTCTTACCAAAGCTAATCAAATAAGTTAAAAAAAAAAAAAAAAGGTCCATTCAAACACAAATTTAACAAAAACAATATGAGAATAAAGAAATATTGCAAAACACATTATATCCATATTCTTTTGGTGATCAATAGTAAAACTAAAAAACTAAAATCAAGTAAAACAATATCAAACTCTCACCAAAGCAAATCAAATAAGAAGTAAAAAAAAAAAAAATCATTTAGACACAAATTTAACTAAAAAAAAAAAAGAGGAATAAAGAAATATTGCAAAACACCTTATACCCATATTTTTTTCGACAATCAATAGTAAAACCAAAAAATGGAAATCAAGTAAAACAATATCAAACTGTCAATAAAGCAAATCAAATAAAAAGTTTAAAAAAAGGAATAAAGAAATATTGCAAAACACCTTAGCAGTTGGTTCGTCCCAACATAGAAAACGTTGCCTAGCATCAATGGGCTAAAATTTTATAACAACCATGTTCTTGTTGTCCCCCATAAGCTCATAAGTACTACATGGAAATATCATTCATTTAATAACGATAGATGAGATTGTTATGGTAGAAGAAATACTAACAAAGATTATTTATACCTTTGAAGAGCTTCCATTCTTAAAGCACATTTGAATCTAGAAAAATCCTTCAATAGGAACAGTTCTAAGCACACACCCTTTGAAGTAATCCCAATCAGATTCTTGCAATACCAGTTTAGAGCAAGGTCATTTTCTAGCGAGAGGAAGCACGCACGACTGTTGTAAGTTGTCATACAACCAAGAAGAGAATGAGTTGTTTAGAAGATGAGAAAGAAGATAGTTAAGACAAAACATAAGAAAGAAAGGGATTGTTAGGACCGGCCTTAGAAAGATAGAGAGAGAAGGGGGGGAGGTCAGTCTGATTCGAGTGGTCGCCGTGATGTGCCATTCCTTAGGGACCAGATTTATTGAAAAGGGGTTGAACCGTAGAGTAATAAAGAAATAGGAATCGTTTTTAAGAAGAAATGAGAAAACATGCAGATAGAAGGTTAAAGGGGGTATACTTACAAGTCAATAAGTCTTTCTCTTCATCTCCATTGACGATGGAGACCTGTTCAAGATTGATGATGGGAGAGAGAAATCAAAACAAAATCAGTGAGGGAGACAAAGTGGAAGTAGCAAACACTCCCATCAACTCATGAACCCCAATTTTCCCTAAAACCCTGAATTACCTTCAATAAAAAGAAGAAAAAAGAAATTATGAAATAAAGACACTCACAAATTATTTTCATATGCAACAACAGAGTCATGGCTTTCATCTTTTTCTTTTCCATGGACAGAGCAAGATGGAGAAAGCAAAGGGACCTCGATGAAGTGTAGAAGGGGAGCTGAGTGTTGTTTGCAGGTCCCTACAAAGCTCATCGAAATCCCATATGTTTAATGCATGTGTATCCATGTTCTATATGCCAATTCCATCATTCAATCAAAGAAAAAACAACAAAAGAAAGCCAAATGTTAGAATTAAAATAAAAATAAAAATGGAAAGAAAAAAAATAACCATAACACCGAAGGCAAAGAAAATAAATAGAGAAACCCTTAAATGCAATGAGGATCAAAAAACGCAAAACAACATAAAAGAAACCCTAATATCTCATACCAATCAGCTGAATTCCTGAATTTCCTCAACAGTAGAGAAAAAGAGATCCTTCTCCCACCGATCAAAATTCGAAGCCATCTGAAGGGTGAGAGGGCAGGAAGGTAGAGATGTTCAGTGGATTTAGGTGGTGGAAAGAAGAGAGAGAGAGAGAGAGAGAGAGAGAGAGAGAAAGGGTCATTCGAAGAGTCTCGAAAAGGAAAAGGGAGAGTCTATTTGCACCCCCAAAATTGATCACCACACCCTCAAGCTCACTAGCCCCCCATTTTTGCTCACCACACCCCATGCAATTCTCAAATTACCCACAAAACCTAAACCCCTTGTATTGTTAATTTTCCTCACCACACCCCATGCAATTATCAAATTACCCACAAAACCTAAACCCCCTTTTATTGTTATTTTTCCTCACCACACCCCCTCCCTCTCTCTCTCTTATCTCTCCCTACGTAAACCCCCCTTCTCTTCTCTTCTCTTTTCTCTTCCTTCCTCTCTTCTCCTCC
>JAOXJP010054770.1:0-12786 GCA_025762735.1 Platanus orientalis | reverse complement strand
TAATATATCCTAAAATTAAGCACACGGTCAGACTTGTTTGGTTCACACCATAGTAATATCCAAAACTTCATTATTTTCTAACACAGTTCTTTGAACATTTTCTTTTTTGAAATATTGCTAATATTGTGTTTATTTTGAGGTAGTACTTACTGTTTATTAGAGGCTTTTCTCTTAACTTACTGATATTAAAGCTAAATTTTTTTCTATAAAATTTAATTAAGATAAGAAATATAAATTATATAGGCATTCATAATGTTATTCTTCTTCTTATGTAACATAAGTACCTACAAAGACTTTGATCAAGTCCGGGATTTGTTAAATTACATGAATAATATCATCACATCCCTTGCAAAAGTTGGTGTGCTCACCTATTAAATAATTTTGAGTCTCTAAGCCAAGATTTGAAATAATAAAGTAATGAATTAATATAATTAAAATTAAATTTTTTGATAAATTGATACAATTAAAATAAATGATGGGTTAGTTGGATGAGTTGTGTACCAAGGGAGGGCGAATCATCTATGGTTCAAAATCCTTCTACAATTCATACAGACCGAATCAGGATGAAAAGAGCCAAAATTTCAAATCTGGAGAATTTGGACCAATCCAACCTCTCCCGAACAAATCCGAGGATTGGAATCTAGACCAGAAACCAGTAAACACTCGGACCGATCCGAAGTGGATCCTAGATCAATCCAAGTAGTCTTAGGAAGTCACAGACGGAAAACAGTAAACACTTGGACCAATTCGAGTATGATCATACTGATTCGAGTATAATCAAACCGATCCAACTGTACAAAAAAGGAAAATAAAATTTCATTTTGCTGTTTTCATAAAATTAGAGCCCAACTCATGTAGGACTCGATTCTAAACCTATAAAAACCTCTAGGGTTTTGTCTTAGACTCATCTAACCTAAGAGAGCGTAGAGAAATGAAGATAAAAGTGAAGAATCACATGATTTGTCAAAGTAAACCAAGAAACCCTCATAGATTTGGGATTTTATGTCACAACCCGGATTTATAGCCCGTGATTCGTGACCGAATCTAGATCCGTGACAGTGGATAACGCACTCTGAACCCTTATCTCATAGTAGGGAGATCCCATTTTCGGAGTGTGACACTTGTCATCTCGTCACTTACCATATAAATTTGATCCATTTTCTTTATCCATTTAAGTCCATTTAACCATACATGTACAATAGCGGAATAATAATAATAATTCATGCAAACGATTTACGTTCATCAAAAGTAGCGGATTACTCATTCATTTATCCTTTTTCTGAGATCTCGTTTTTAGAGTGTGGCACTTGTCCTCTCATCAATTACCATATAAATTTGATCCATTTAAGTCAAATTTAACCACACAAGTATCACAGCAGAATAATAATGATAATTCATGCGAACCATTCACGTTCATCAAAAGTAGTGGATTACTCATTCATTTATCCTTTTTTCCTACAAAATGCAAGGGAAGATAGTAAGTTGTGGTATGTTAAGAGGTATGATGTGGTATGTGCGTTCGTTCACAATGGTAATTCTATTGCACTCATCTAAATTGGTATTTTATATTCATTTTGATCAAACTCCCCTAACTCGATCTTGGTGCTCCATGTTGTTTTCAAATGCTTTATCATTGGTCCAATGCATGTAACAAGAATCATGGGTGTTTCATCTACAATGACTAAATACTTCCTTGATCTCTTTTTGTTTCTTTCTCATGATGTAGATATTGATGTTTAGACCAAGCAAATTTATTGGTGTGTTCATGTATAATTTGTCACTTTGTTGAACTCCCTGCTATGTAATTGGTAATGGTCATGTATAATTTGTCACTTCGGAGACTTTTGTGTAATTGGTAATGTGGATGACTTGTGAAATGTCACACAAATACTTCTAGAGGGGGGGTGAATAGAATTTCTTAATTTAATTAGCCCCTTTTTAAATTTACCTTGTTGTAGTTATTAATTTCTTTTGCAATTTGTTCACTTAAGTGAGTGTGTGCTTCAATGAATCTACTCAAGTATAATATCAAACATATGCTAGACAAGAGTAGTATAAAATATAGTAATGGAGAGACAAGCAATCACACAAAATTAAACCACAACACAAGATTTATAGTGGTTTGGCACTTGGGCCTACGTCCACTCTTCTAAAGCTCACTACTAAGCTTAGGTATATTTCATTTAAGTACTATTACAATCTAGGTCAATATAGAAATCGTACTACTCGCTAACAAGCAAACCAAAGTACAACATTCAGTGTCTCCAACGAGTATGCACTACCTTCGGTGTCTCCGGCTGAGGTTTACAAGCTTCCGGTGTCTCCGGTGAAAGCAAAGCAATAGTAAAAATGAATATGAATACAAATGAATGCAAATTCAAGCAAATGTTACCACCATATAGTTGATGTTACTAGTTGCTCAATATGTAGGATGCTATTTATTGAGTTGATATGTCTTAGCGGCCCACAAGCTCCAAGTACTTGGCTCTAGTGCTCTTTAAGCTCAACCAAAGGTGAGTTACTCTAGGGAAATATACTCACCACAACCTCTCCTCAATAATAGGAATGTAGCTTAATAAGAGAGAAGTGTTGAATGCTAGTTACTAAAACTCAGAAATCTGTAGGCAATGGAGGTTTGCATAGTGGAGAAGGCTCTCAAGATAGTATGCCTCGTAACTCTCTCAAAAATAACTTAGAGTGTTAGAGGTTATGCTTACCCTAAAAGGA
Organism: Platanus orientalis; assembly: GCA_025762735.1. Classification (NCBI taxonomy): domain Eukaryota; kingdom Viridiplantae; phylum Streptophyta; class Magnoliopsida; order Proteales; family Platanaceae; genus Platanus; species Platanus orientalis. The sequence continues at coordinate 10,059 of JAOXJP010054770.1, read as the reverse complement.
AAAAAGCTCCCTTTTATAGTTGGGAGGAGTAACCTTAGCCTTAGGATGAGCATATGGCAATTAGGGAGTGAATTTTGGCCTTTAGATGAACCAAAATGGGGTTCAAATTTAAAAAATCTCCCCTAAATTTTTGTGAAATTTTTTTCTCAAAAATACCCTCTAAACCGATTTGGCTTTTTAAAATCGATTTAGAGTCCAAATCGGTTTCAAAAATCGCAACCGATTTGGAAACCCAATTTCAGGGCCAAATTAATTTGGTTTTGGGACATTTTTCCAAAACTCCATCCCAAATCGGTTTGGACCTATGGGTTTGGCCCTCGGTTGAGAGAAAAAGTGCTCAAATCCAGCCTCGAAACTGATTATGGTTTTCACAATCAATTTCACCAAACTGATTACGAAAAATGCAATTGATTTGGCTTCTGTGTTTTGCACAATAACTAGAATTTCTTGTGCATTCATTTTAGCGTTCTTTTGGGGTATCATTGGGGACCCTAAACCATGTCTAGGGTTACTTTTAGGTATACAAAATGATATGACGTGCATGCATTATACCTTGCTTGTAGTGCCTCTTTTGGATGTTTTTCACTTGTCTTGAGTCCTTGGCTTCTTGATTTGAACTTGTGAGCTTCACATAGGACATATACAAGACTCCTAGCATTACCCTTGCCCAATACATGTTCATGGGATTGACATACATCAACAATATAGTAAATCTCTAGGAAATTAATGTCTCTTTGCCTATTAATGTGACCTGGTGGTAGGGTACCTATGGATCACAATTACCAACCCACTTAAGAGTCTCCAGGCTCAAAAAGGCATATCCCCACATAGGGGTATCATATCAAATCCACATGTCCTTATTTGAACGTCACATTCTATGCTTATATAAAGTAAAGTAACTACTACATAAGTAAGTCATTTAAAAATAAACATATGTCCTATCTCATAGAGTCTAACACCAACGAGGTAAATCACATGTAATGGACCAAATACCAATAGGCAAAGAAGATGCTTAATGTGATTCTAAAGACACATAGAAGGTTCATGAATGTAAAACATTTTCATACCAAATATTATCCATAATAAAAGGAAACCAAATAGTTCAAATACCTCAAAATCTATATATAGTCCAAGGAAAATGTCCCTTGAACAATATCAAAGTAAACCATGCTAGATTAACATACTCATGCCACTAAACATTCCCAATGGATGCAAGGTCTAATGTATTACACATGAATTCTAAGATCCTAACATGGGAATTAATAGAATTGTACAAATTAATATGGATTAATCATAAAGTAGAGAAAATCCATCAAAGAGAGTAATCGATCTATGCAAGGAATTCAAAGGTATCCATAAGACATGTAAATTGTGGAGAAACAACTAAGAGACATTATATCAAACATGTAGAGTGAAAGAATTAAGAATCTCAAGAGAAAATCAAGGAGAAATCCAATATCCACAATAAGAAGCCTTTTAGTCTCTATAACTCATGTAAATTAAGCTCCCAAACTTCTTTGCATACATTAGAGACCATCCCAACCATTTTACAAAGCTCCATCACAAAAAACACAACTCCATAACTCAATAAATCAAAGAAACCAATAAGGAAATTGCTAACTAACATGTTTACATCAAGAAACTATAATCTATCACTAAGAAATCAATATTCTCAAGAAGAAGTGGAGATGAATCCACCAAAATATAACTCACGAACAACAAATCTAAGATCCTAGGAAAGGAAAGTGAGCGTAAAATGCATATCCACTCACCCAACACTTTTAATCTTGGTTTTGAAGAGGATCCTCCACCAAAAGCCTCTTCTATTTGTCTAAATCTCCTTTCTCTATAAGAAAACAATGTATTCTACTATTTAAATATAAAAACTAAGGTAGGGAAATAAAAATCCATACTCATTTAGGCTAGATCTAGGAAGAAAAACACCTATTCTTGCATATTTTTAAAGTTGGGCATGAAATTTACCAAATTGGAGAACTTCATCTTCCTCTCCTAAGCTTCTCTAATCCCTCTAACCATTACTCTTTTTGTTTTAAATGGTCCAAATGAGGGTTTAGAGAAGTTATAATTCGTCCAAGATGAAATCTCACATGTGTAAGGGTCTAATGGTGAATGTCACGTCAAAATGGAAAAAAATTATAAATTTTTGAAACTTTTAGCAATTCCTAGTCATCATTGATCATGCTCGTGATCATTCTCATGATTGATCATGGGTATTTTTAAGAAACACCCAAGAGCCATGATCCTTCTCGTGTGATCCTTCTCGAGATGGATCACAATCCTTTTTGGAAAGTTCAACATTGACCCTTTATAGAAAAGTGAGTATAAACTCTTTGTGGAAAACTTTGAATTATGAGCCGTTTGAGGCATTGAAAAGTAGACTCAAAGACCTTTTCAATGATGTATGATTTATACTTAATTTTTTTTAGGATTGGTACAGGTTTGCATGTAAAGTTACCCCAATTACCACTTAAGAAAATATGTGAATATGACAAGTTTATGGTCCAACTTGGGTTCTACACTTCCAACTCAGTCCAAAGGGTCTCTAAACCACTCTATGGTCTGTCTAAAACATGGGAAATAACAATTTTATTCCTTAAGTGCAACACGGGGTGCTACATGCTCTCTCTCTCTCTCTCTCTCTGTGTCTCACTGGCCCAAGCTGGCAACCCTTGTGTTGCATCATTTGATTAGAGTTGTAGTGGAATTTGGAAGTATGTGGAAAGGATGGAGCCAGAAACCCTTATGCTACATTATTTACTAGTCCATTCAATCTAGTGATCTGTCACATTGACGGTTCGAAGCTTGCCTCACTATCACCACATATTTAATTTATACCTTGTATCAATGAGTGGTTTACCAGAAAGGCTCCTACCCATTGTGTTGAAGAGATATAATGTAATGTTCCTACTATGAATTACAATATGAAGTGTTTTATTATTATTATTTGTGCTTCTTGTTTTCATTCTTGATATATTATTTGTGCTTCTTGTTTTCATTATGCAAATTACGATAATCCATTGCAACCAATGGCTACTCTGATCTCTAATGTGATTTATGGATTTATAGATTTAGGTTGTGATTTATAAGGTAGGCCTAAAGGAAGGGTATTATTAGAACAAAAAAACCAATAACATCATTTGTAGGAATGCCTTAATAAATGTAAACATGGCATTGTAAAAAATACTATTGATGGCCTTCAGCTGAACACCATCTATATTATTTTTTACCATGTTTTGTGAATGCTGTAAAACTACTATAGTGGTGTTCACCCAAATGCCATCTATAGTTTTTTACATTTTTTAATGCTGTAAAAACCTATTCATGGCCTTTCTTACACACCGTCGTTGCCCATCAATTTTTTATGACATCTTGTTTTATGGCATGCAAGTGAACGTTGTAAAAACCCTTTAACAGTGTTTTTCAAACGCCATAAAAAGCTTCTTTTTGCTGTAGTGTAACGACTCTAATGAAATCAACAACTCCAATGAATCCACCGTTACTCTTACCATTGAAACCATTGGAATCTTGCAGAGAGAGATGGAAACCAAGAAAAAAACAAAGGTACTTTATAGTTTCTCTCCCTTAAAAAAAAATTGTGGCTATTTTCTTCTTCATAGCGTAATAGATGAAGAAGAAGACATAAAAGTCAGCTAGAATGAACAAAAAGACCCTCATTAAAAAAAAAAACATGGGATAGTATTAGTGATCCTGTGTAGCAAGTTGTAAACCAATTCATAGAGTAGATTGATTATAAGAAGTCAAAATTGGCCCATAAACTTTAAACAACAATAACCTTCGATCCCGACGTCTGATTTCAAAGTTTAAGTATTCAAAATGACCGGCTCGATGTGCTCTATGCCATCTCAAACAAATGATGCGGTTTAAGGCCTGAAAGGCCCCCAAAATCCATCGTTTAGGGCCTTAAACAGCTACTTTTTGTTTAAATTTTTCAATTTTAGAAAACTTTCTTTTCTCACATGGGGATATTTGATGCTCTTTTTTTAGGAATATCTTTATGAGTTATTTTACGAATATTAGGTTGGTTTTGGATAGAATTAGAAAATTTCCATTTTTAGTAATTTTTCATCTTTTTAGCAATCACTAATGTAGTAGGAATTTGAATATGTTTAGGAAGTTTATCTTTTTCGGTTTTTTGGTTCATGGTCTCTAAATTCATAGTACTAATCAAATTGATTAGTTTTTTAATGTAGCTTTGAGTTTTTGACCATATTTTCTACCCTAATTATTGGTATTTTCCTTTGTGAGAATCAATAAGTCTTCACTTGTGGAAATCAATAGGTCCGTTTGGAAGGTTGTGTTCAATCGATTGGTTGGATCATCCTCCATTGCTCATTGCATCAATTAGTTCGAATGCATTTGGATACAATGCTAATGTACCTTCTAAGGTTGTATATATATATATATATATATATATATATATATATATATATATATATATATAAAAACACACACACACGCACCATTATTTGTTTACTATTTTAAAAAATTAAACTAACAGGACAAAAATTTCCTATGTTGTAGTAACATAACCATCTTGGCCTTTTTGTACTTGTCAATACAAAATATAGAGAAGAAAATAGGAAAGTTCAAAAGACTCAAGATCTAATTTTGGATAATTCTTCTCAAAAGAAAAAGAAAAAGAAAACTCTATGTCATCATTTCCATCACCACCATTACCATCTCAATTCTCCATCAGTCTTTATTATCATCATCCATTGTCATTCAACCACAGTCTTAATGGTGTATACAACCACTATTAAAGATTATAGCAAAAGAGATGTTAACTGATCCACTAATTAAAATTATATATAAATTAAAGGAGAATATAATTTTAGAAAGAACAATATTGCATGAAAAATGCATTATAAGAATCAACAATAGTAGTTGTGTTGGGTGGAATTTCTTCTTCCACACTTTGTCCTGGGTTTAGGTAGCTCAGATGATTGGAATGGGTTTAGTACATGCCTCAACAAAGAGAACTTTTCACATATTTCAAAGGGAAGTAATGAGAAAAATCAAACTTCATTGATATAACAACTGATAGCATGGTACAAACACCTTGCTCAACTCAAGGAGTCCCTAATCCCTGCAGAAGAGTTATACTACTCGATATCAAACAAGTTAGTGACAGAAACAAAGGAATGGACTAGGTCCAATCCCCTCAAACCGAACTACAGACTAAAATACATTACTCCCACTCCTAAGATAGACTTACTCTTACTCCTAAGATAAATAAATTTGATGATGATGTTGAGGATCATTTCTTCTTCCGTTTCTCGCTTATTTATATTAAGCCAATCAATTATGGCAGTTGTAACTTCCTCTTCACGTCGCTGGGTAGTTACTTGCACCTTTCCACTTTTTTCTGTCTCTATAGTCACTATCTTCACTCTCTGTCATGGCAACAAATGCCCATCGAGAGATGTGTAGTGACCCTACTTTGCTTGCTTCATGTAAGTGATGGCCTACATTCGTTACTTGACTCATGTCTAGACTACTACTTAACGTCTTTGTTGGGAGCTAGTATGCCACGTGTCTCCATCTTGTGGACGTGTTATGAGGTTAAACAAAATCCACGGGTCACCTATCTGTAGGCAGATTTTGAGGATGGTGCCAACAAATGCCCACCTATACATGTCTAGTTTAGATCTTAACTAGGCACGTGTGTTCGTCTTCTAATGCTTCGGGTTTGTGCATTCAAACCTCATTAATTATTTTAGAATTTTATGCTTGAGGATGTAATTGATTTGACTAGGTTATTCCAATCAACGCTTCTTCTAGGATAAAATATTCTCCATTATTAACTGTTCTCAGGATTTATCTAACTCTCAATGATCTGGTGCAGAATGGATGACAACTTTTGCATGGGAAACTGAACCATCTTCATTGTTTTGTGGTAACTTTTTCCTCTGTAGGTCTATAAATACCAACTTAAAACATCGACTTATGTTCACCTCTCTTCGTCATGATCGTATTTCATCATTTTTGCAATCATACTAGTGAGCCTCGATACTCTAAAGTACTTTCAAACTTTGTTAAATGGGGTAATTCCCCTTCCTAGCCTATAACTAGTACTCGGATTTTCTTGCTCATGAGAATATTCGATATTTATTTCTCATGCCATGTTCTTCATTCAAACCAACACCCCACGGTTGGAGGTTGGACATCTTGTCTCTAGTCTCCTTATTTCAAGGAGTTGGAAGTTACATGGATACATTAATTGAATCTAGGGTGCTCCTTGGGTTGTGAAGGACTACTTTACAAATAGGGATGAGGAGTCTTTTGCACCATTAGAGATATGGTTTCCCCCTACATGTCACTTACTTCCTACTCACATCATGGTTCTGTGAAATGGTTACTCATTAGGTGAGACATACTAGCCTGAACCCCTTCCTTTGCTCTTTTAATCCAGTAGCATTGCTTAGGCATTTCCTGAGGTGGCTTCTAGAGAGGTGATGAACACACCTCATCAAGTCCCCCCAACCAATGGTGAAATACAAGTTGAATAATTTCTACGGAAGCCCGTGTTCTACCCCATGTTTGTCGCCAACTTCTACGCCATTTTTCTCCATGGTTGTCGGGTCTCCATAGTTTGGAAACGATGTATGATCTTGGTGTGAGCCTTTGCATCATTTCACTTAGGGCATTTTTACCCTTAGACATTATTGGTCTCGATAAGAGTCTTTGTAACTATAGATATATATAAGGAAATTTTATTTGGCTAGTTTTTGCCTACAAACTCTTTTACTTCATTATAAGCTATTGTATTAGACTCTTTTTTATTATAGGACATTTGTTTCCTTTATATAAGTCATTATATTTTTTTCATGCTACTTGTTGCAGGATATTTTTATCCTTAAACACCTCTTTTCTTCAGTATAGAGGTTTATGCTATTGATGAATATTTTCATAAAAGACTTTGCAGTTTTGCAATGGCCTCTCCTAGATGAATGGTCATTTAATTAAGCTTAGATTTTTTGCTTCCAAAGGCAGTGTTGTACCCCAAAATGTATTATTAGGTCTATCCGTTATTTGGATGTAATTCTCAACACCGCTTGAGTTACTCCGGTGAGCCATTTTAAGTTCTCAAAGTTATTTGCCATGATCTCAGGACCTCACTATCGTGAAGCCTTCAAAGGACAATTCATCCTTGGCACATGACTTTTCAAAGTTGACCCCTTTTCCACTTACCGTCAAGGCCATGTTCTTTAGGGTTATATTCTTAGGAACATAATGCATGCTATTTCTTTGCCCTTTGGACTCTTAATTTTCTCCAATTCTAAGTTCTCCTAAATTAATCTCCATCCTTGATAATGAACTTACCTTTTGTTGATTTTAATCATGCTAGTTTCACTCAGCTCTAGTCACTACAAGGCTTTCAACCATCGTCGAGCTATCTAACATCACAACTTTCAATTTTGCTTGTTGGCCCTAGACATATTAATCAAGTATTTGCCAGTCTCGACACTCTGCTCTTAAATAACATGAGTCATGGTGGTCAACCCTGTTATCCTAGGACAAGATTGGTCAATCACCTCATGTGAAATCGATGATGGCTATGTCGACACTTACTAGCTTAGAGACTGTAGTAACTAGTCCCTGTTGTGTAACCAACCATCACTTCACTAATTGTGACCGTATATTAATATCCACATGCACTAGGACATGGTTGATCTTGCTTTCTTTTTCTTAGCACATCATTCAACACATCGGTTCATCTTCTTTCTTAACTTTTTCTTTCAATAATTTTTTGTTTATAGTCTACTCAGCGTTGACCAACTAGCCAGAGGATGTTTCCTTTTCTTTCTCTTTATGGGAAGCTAACCAAGTGATATGCTTGATTGCTTACTTCTTGATACCTTAAGGGAAATGTCGAGCTCAGTGACATTATGTTTCTTAGAAGACTGGTTTTCCCTATCTATTAACTCGTCACATGGTCCCTTATCTTCTTGTCTCAAGGTTTGCCTAGCACACATTTTGTGTGATCAACTCTTCACCTCACTTTTAAAACCTCGACCATGTACCGACCTTATCTTTTGATGATTACTCATTTGGCTTAGTAGCTCGAGTATTTTTCTTGCATGATCTCGAGACGGTAATTTTTCTCGCATGGAGGGTGCCCATATTTTTTGCCTAAGTCCCTGTACAACTATTGATGAAAGTTGTATTGAATCAGAGAGTTTCCCTAAGATACATGACCTGCATTCTTCAATAGTCAATCCTTTTGTTGAAGGCATCTCATACTGTTGGAATCTTTATTACCTATCGAGCTATCGAGGACCTTCTTAGGTCTTCTGTAGAATGTGGGGGTCTCTTGAACCTCTCTTGATATAGTAGATTTAAGGCTCGATTGGGTTGGTTTTGGCCTTATAGGAGTTGTTCTTCATGGCCAACCAACTTTTAATGAGCCTCTTCATTTGGACCACCCACCAGGGTATCGAATCATTAGTTATCAAGATAAACTATTGTTTGACCTTGTCCCCCAAGTCTCCTAGAGGTTTCTGATAAAAAGCTATTGGATTTTCTCTCTTCAAACCATTCTCTAGGGCTTTGCACTAACCCTCTTTCAAAATGACCTTGTTCAACTATTAACCAAAAGGTTGTAGCAATTACCTTTTAGCTAGCTTGTCGAATACGTCGAGTCCGCCGTCAAACCCTTAGGGCTTCTTGCACCATAATTTCCCATGAAAGGGATCACTCATATTTTCTAGCTTGTTATATCCTTCTCTTCTTTGAAGTGATCTCCCACTGTGGTCGCCAATCTAGTTGTTGGGTGGAATTTCTCATTTCATGCTCTGTCCCAAGTTTGGCTAGCCCGGATGACTAGAATGGGTTTGGTACATACCTCAACAAAGAGGACTTTTCACAGACTTTAAAGGGAAGTAATAAGAAAAAACAAACTTCATTGATACAACAATTGATAGCATGGTACAAACATCTTGCTCAAGCCAAGGAATCACTAATCTCTATAGAAGAGTTGTACTACTCGATATCAAATAAGTTAGTGATAGAAACAAAGGAATGGACTAGGTCCAATCCACTTGAACCGAACTACAGACTAATTTACATAACTCAAACTCTTAATATAGACCTACTCCTATTCCTAAAATAAAATAAATTTGATGATGATGTTGAGGATCATTTCTTCTTCCATTTTTTGCTTATTTATATTGAGCCAATCAGTTGTGGTAATTGTAACTCCCTCTTCACGTTGCTGGGTAGTTACTTGCACCTTCCCACTTTGTTCCGTCATCATAGTTACTATCTTCGCTCTCAATCGTGGTAGCAAATGCCTATCGTGAGATGTGTAGTGACCCTACTTTGCTTGCTTCGTATAAGTGATGGCTCACGTGTATTACTTGACATGTGACTTGACTACTACTTCATACCTTCATTGGGAGTATGCCACAAGTCTCCATATTGTGGATGTGTTCCGAGGTTAAATAAAATCTATGCATCATCCATCTATAGGCAGATTTTTATGATGGTACCAACAAGTTGAGAAAATATATATATATATATATATATATATATATGGTAAAGAGTTGAGAAAGATATCAGGCCTTTTCAACGGTAGTCCATAATTTTTTTTTGATAGTCAAGTTGTCAATTATTTTCCTAGTAGACTAGCCTAGTTTCTTTTGTTTATTTCCCTTTTGGAAGTTTCATACAAATGAAAGCTACAAAGAATGTGTAAAAAAAGTTATGAAGCAAAATATGTTTTATCATTTAGACCATACATCCCACTCTCTATCTTATAGAGCAACCTGTTTAAATATTATTTTTTAAATGACAAGTTTTAGAGACATTGATCGATCTTGATGATTTTCCAACAAAAGGAGAATAAAAAAATAGTTTTAAGAAATGCCTAATGCTACAATCACTCTCTAAAAGTGTAGCAATCTATATATTTTTTTCCAAAATATATAACCAGATGTAAAACACTTTTAAGTGATTTTCACCCTTTTTATTCCCTACTTTAGAAAAAAAAAACTATTTTAAAGAACCAGGTGCGAA
>JAOXJP010054759.1:0-15876 GCA_025762735.1 Platanus orientalis | reverse complement strand
TGAAAAAGTAGGTGGTCAATAAAAGACATCAAACTCAAAAACACATCATGTGTCAATCAATGCACGATAATAGAGGTCTGTCTCAAAATAGACCATCATTCTCCATTTTTATGATATATGAGCACTTTTTAGAAGCAAATTTTCTGTTTCCAAATTTGTGTGTTCCACCATGTAATCACACTAGATTGACACGTGATATGTTTTGAATTTGGCACCTCACAAAGAGGATTGTATCCGCTCCGCTTAACTGAAGCGAACCTCTGCTCCCCATCAGGGAGTGGGCACATCAACGCAGGAAAGTGATATGCACCCTCCCTCCCCCCAAAAAAAAGTGTAAATCACTTTTCGGCCCTGATGTGTCCACCCCCTGACGAGGAACAGGAAGTTTGCGGTTTTTAGGGGAGAGGATACAATCCTCCCTCCCTCTTTTCGGGTACCTACTTTTTGATTTGAACATTTTCTTGTACGCATTTAACCCTATACACCCCAACATGTCAACCTGTGGTGTACACTCTAATTTGGGAACATAAAATTTGCTTCCTTGTTTTATTATATCTTGACAAACAAAAAATAAATCGTACAAACTAACAATATAATACCATAACGAGGTAAAGATAACTAATTTTTAAACTCTCAATACAGATTTTTTTTTTTTTTAAGTATTTTTATTAGAAAAAATCTATGGAAAAATGTAAGTACAACATTTCATCACAAACACAGACAATACACAATCCAATCTCCTAGGTCCACGACTTACATAATTAAAAACAAGGGCTAAAAGTTAAAATTTAAAGTTATACCTTCTCCATTCTTCTAAGTTCGCCACTCTTTCTTTTCTAGGGTTTTGAATGCCTTTGAGAGCCCATTCATGGAAACTTTAGAAAAGAAACCCCAAGTCCAAAAACCATTAAAGCTTCTTATTGTGTTGCTTTGCATTCTTGTTTTTAAGGATTGGGGTTATATTTCTTTATTTTCCTATATAAACAAAAATTTTAAGACTCAACTGAGTCACATGAATCAGCCTGAGACAAAGGAATAGACCCAGTCAGCAGCTTGACTCGGGTGAGCCAAGTATATTTGGGAGCCAACACCTGTTGATAGTTGAACTCGAGGGCAGCTAGGAAACCAAAAGACACTTTCCTTCTTCGTCTCATCACTGAGCATGTCGATTTCAAGTTCAACTGATTCCAACTCCTTACAAGAGTCGCTTGTTTTATCACTGGAGGGCCTCTGCAACTCAGGATGATGGATTTTAAACTAGTAATTTCTTAAAATTTTCCCTTACCAGCCAAATCTAGTACATCCACCATCACCAGAATGTAACACTACTCCACTCTAGGACTTCAGGGACCTCATGGACATATCTACTTTCTGTGATGATTACAAAGATGCCTTACCCCAGAATTACCACCAGGAGGCTTTATCAGCTCGCCGTTAACCCACTTTGATCTTATCAGATCTACAGCCGTTCAGGCTTAACGGCCATACCTGTTCTGTTCACCATGGAAGAATGAAGTCCTAGGCAAGTAGTTCAAGTCCCATATAATATTCCCTTTTTATATCAAACCACTGATACTCTCTCTCATATAAAGGATAAACAACCTGCAAACCGTGACTACATACTTCTCTCAACTGAAGAAAGCTAGTTAATATTTTTAGTTAAAGTGCACATAATATTCAATATGACACAAGCAATCCCATTCATCAAACAACATCCCTGCAGAACAGTTTGAACCATGAAGATAAAGAGAAGGGAAGAGCATGGAGAGAGGGAATAATAAAAGCTGTAAGGTGTCCCTGGGTCCTCCTTTAACTCTCATAGGACAAACACAGCGTTACAAACTATATATTGGTATATATGCAATTCAGTCTATCTATTCATCTTCATCTAGAAGTAGGTACCTTCAGGAGGCTGAACCAGCTTCCGGTTGTGTGTGGCTGCCATCTCCTTCTTCAGCTGCGTCAATATGTCTTCCATGGTGTATTCACGCTGCCAATTTGCCAGCATTCCAAACTTCTTTGCTTCAACCTAAAAAAAAGCATTAAAACTTGCAGGTCAAAGTTCCAGTATGTTTCTTTCAACAAAATGGTCCAATTTTCCTAGTGACCAAACTTTAGATGGAGAAGTGTTGGGTATGAAAGTTGATTGACACAACAATCAGAGCAAAGAGCTACATGCTTTAGCTACTTACTCTGTACTTATATATTAGAATACAGGTTGTACTTCTGGTATTTGTAAATATCTATTCTTACAGTATGCAATGACTGCTAAGATTTATCTTACTGGTAATCCCAGTATATTAACCGGCTTTCCATTAAGCATGAGAACAGTAACTGACAATGCACCCACTGTGGGTCTCATTGCTCTCACCGTATATACTAGGAAGACAGGACTATAAATATGTTACAAAATACAACACCACTAATATAAAAATTCTACCCATGCCATCAATTGGATAAATAATTAAATAAAAACATTACCACTCCAGTCTCATGGTTGACACAAGTCATGTTGATCCGTGAATGGAAACGAACACTTGGTGGCTTCTCTGGATAGTCTTTGTCACAGAACAGCTTCAACTGATAAATCCGACCTTCATGCACAGACTGAAATGGAAATAATTTCATAAGCTATATGTATCAGAAAACAAGCACTGGATACAAAATCTCCAAGGTGATATTTTAAATTTACGCAATAGTTGGGAAACCCAGGACTCAACTCAGCAACAACCTAAGCCCCCTTATTAACCTAGACAGCAAATTGTTTACGTTTGACCCAACAAGTTCCAATTCAGTTTGGTAAAATTGAGTACTGTCTGATCCAAGTTGACTTTGAGCAATCACAACCTTAATCACAGTTTTAATCCATATAGCAATTATCAAGAATATCTTGAGCATTCTGACTGCAGCAGAACAAGTAAAACATGACAAAATTGAGCAGTTGGGTGAATAGGGCACGAAATGTATCATATCATCTAATGTGGAAAAGCTACACCATTCAAAAGTAACTGTCAAAGAAGTAGTAAACAAGTACAATGTTTTATTCCTATAAAAAATAAGCCTAATGTTCCAGTTACCTTTATACATCTGGTACAGTGTTTTTCTCTGACATATAATGTGCAGCTTCGTGACTTACACAAAAGACTTGAGTTTTGAACTATTTCCAGTGCCAAATTATCAGTGTAGCGCAAACTAGCTTGCCAGGGTAGAAGGAAAAAAGTGGAGGTAAAATCAAAGCCTATCTTGATGCACCACAAACAAGGTTCCAACTTCATCGCTATATTTTAGGGTTTATTATTTTCTGTGAAGTCAGGATGCCTAAATTTTAACAGTCAGGTAGGATAAATCATCTGGTCTACAGGCCAAGTAGTCCAAAATAATATAAACCAAATATTATAGTTGTTATCGCCAGAATATAACCAAGGTGCACAACTATGGCATGATTATTAGTTTGATTTGTTTATATTAATCTTACTGTCAAACAAAAATAGTTTAAGTATAATGCAGCCAACATTAAGAGGCTTCTATACGTTCCCCCTCATAAAAGGGCCAAATTCAAAGGCCTATGCAAGTAAAGGTAATTTTAGAGTTCTAGCATATTGGGTTTCTTTTGTAATAAGCCAAAGGCAAGGGATATTTTGGGGATCTTAGGAATACTGAAAATTAATAGTAGTTTAGGATTTTTATAATTTCTGGGTTTTATTGTAATAAGGCTTTTTAGCCAAGGTCATTTTGGGGGTTACAGAGTCAAAAGTTACAGTTGTGGGGCCCATAAGAGAGCTGGTCGACAGCCTTTCCTAAAGTAATTTTGCAGAATTTGTTAGGATTTACTAGTTTTCTATTTAGTTAGGAGTTACTATTTTGTTTTTAGGTTTCTATAAGTAATTGTATGAAGTCTTTATAAGGAGGGTTACACGACTTGTAGGGCAGTTATTTGAAGAATGAAATAAAATTTTGAGATTTTTCTCCTAGTTTCATGGTTGTTGCTGTGATTCTTAAATCTAGTGGTTGGTTCCCTAGAGCCCCAATTGATTGTTGTTGATTGGTCCTCCTCTTCTTCTTATATATATTCTTCTTCTCCTCTTCTCCTCCATCATCTCTTTACTCTCTTATTATTCTTGGTCTTTCCCTGCTACAACCACCTTTTTTAAAATTAAAAAAAGGTACAGAAATTTTATTAAAATAAAAAAGCATGACTACAAATGGAATGCTCAAGAAGAGCAAAGAGGCTACAAAGGCAAAAAGCTAAGCATGGAAAATAGGAGAGTCCCAGTCAAATATCCAAGATCTAAAAGGGGGGGCCTCCCTTTTTTGAGCCACGAACATCCAACTGTAGATTCTAGATAAGGAAGCATCAAGGGTAGATTGAGGCTCCCTCACAGTTCCTTCAAAGATTCTCCTATTTCTCTCCTCCAAAATCGCCCACCAAAGCGCAGCCGGGACCAGAAGCCACATCTGCATACCACCCTTGCTAGATACCAAGGTCGTGCTTCGGCCAACAACATAACAAGCTCCTTAGGGAATCCAGCTGCACCCAAACATCCCTGAATCGATATATAAAATGAACCCATAGAGTTCAAACCCAAGGGCAACGGAGAAAGAGGTGACTCACAGATTCCACGTCCACCTTGCACAACCAACACCAATTAGGAATATACATACCTATCCTAATCAGATTGTCGATGGTCGGAGCCCTATTCCACCATAATTCCCACATCATAAATGAGACTTTAAGTTGGATCAGCAGATTCCAAACACACTCGTCTAGAAAGGAGGGTTGGGTAGAGCAAATCAGCCTCTCATAAATGGTTTTGACAGAGAACCCATTCTCTTCGTCCAACACCTAGACCATCTCGTCAGTTGCCTCCCTCTCCCCGATGTTATAACGCTCCAAAAGATCCAATAAACGGTTCATTTCCTCAATTTCCCAATCATTGAGGCACCTTTTAGGTTGAATGTTCCACAAGCATAAACTCGATGACCTAATCATATGCTCTTTGACCAACCCCCATTTACACTCAGCAAGAGCATAACAACTAGGGAAAAGGCTAGCCAAACACTCCCTTTCACACCACGGATTGAGCCGAAAATGAACACGTTCACCATTGTTTATCTTACATCTGACATACCTGAAAAGAGATTCTTCCCCCTTGCAAATGCCCTTCCAAAGACTGCACCCCATCGCTTCCTCTTATGTTCTACACTTCCAATCATGCTAGACCTCGCCATACTTAGCCACCACTAATCTCCACTATAAGGCACTCCTTTCAGACCCGAACCTCCACAACCACTTATTAAGGAGAGCTCTATTGGAAACCCACAGAGATTTGATACCTATACCACCTTGGGGAATTGGCCTGCAAACATCCTTCCATCCTACCCAATGGATCTTTCTACCATCGTGATCCGAGCCACATAAGAAATCTCTCTGAATTCTCTCGAACTACTTGATGACCACCTTAAGAAATCTCTCTGAATTCTCTCTAACTGCTTGATGACCACCTTGGGCACTTGGAAAGCGATAGAAAGTATGTGGGCACACTCGCCAAAACACTTTTAAGAAGAACTAATCTACCACCCTTGGAAAGATACTTCCCATTCCAACTAGATAGCTTCCTGCTCATTCTCTCAATGACCAAAGTCCAAATGTCCAAAGAGGAAACTTTAGCCCCAAGCGGGAGACTCAGGTAAGTAAGAGGAAGATAAACCACTTCACAACCAAGCATTTCATAGCAACAAACAAGAGTGGTAAAGTAAAACAAAAAAGAATGAAAACTAGAGGATAATCTCAACACCTCAAAATGTAAGATCATTATTAGATCATGAAAAGGAAGCAACAATAAGAAAGGCTGATGGAAGCAGATATAATAATCTTAATATGTATATATATAAATATTTGATAAGGTATTTTATTGGAAAAAAAATCAGCAGAATGCATGAGACATACATGCTGCCAAGTAGACAAGGGTAGCCCCAGCCCCCAAAAGAGAAGCTGCTGCAGAAAGACAAAACCACCCAAAATACACACTACCGCCCCAACCAAAGGGCACCTGGCGGAAAATTTTCAAATAAATGTAACAAGATGTCAAAGAAACAAGAGGCTTACATTGTGAGGACCAATTATAGTACCCGTCCAAGAGCGCATGTAAATGTCATCTCCATCATCCATTCCATAGCTGACCGTACCATCTCCAATACCCTTCTCTCCACGCTCAAGTTCCTCCAACAATCTGAAGTTTCGAGGGACTGCACAGCAATGGAAAGATGTAAAATCCCCCATTATAGCAGGCCTGAGGCTTACCAAGGCCTGTGCATCAACTGCTTCCATGCCACATGTATCCACTACATGCAGTGTTCCCAAGTGTTGTTACTTCGGGAGCACCAGATGCAACTTAAATATGCAGCATGGATGCCTGCAGCGCGCACACACACCTTAGTAAGTCTGAGGTTTGCACTATAACAACTCTTTCTTATGATGTCTTTCTAACCAAAAAGTTCAAAATGAAAGTGTGCAATATACTGAACCCCGAAAAATTCAGTTACAATAATAAAGCTTCAATTATATCAATATTCAGGATAATCACCAAACAACCAAATAGGTATAGCCTTGGGTTCTACTTTCTAGAATAAACTTCATTCTAGGAGATGCCTAAAGCAATTAATAATGCATCTTACAGTCCACAAGTAAGGTAACCCCTCAAAGTTGTGAAGAGATGTAATGGATCAATTTTGCTAGAACTTTAAACTCATTCTCAAATGATAAGTTCATACATTGTTCCTTTGCAAACTCATTTTGAGCTCTTGAAAATAAAATATTCAAGGAGATAGATGCTCCTTTATCAAATATTTCCAAGCAAATGACACCGCACCTATACAAGATCTTCCTAGTGGTTAAATCAAGTGGATCCAGAAAATATAATATAGTTCCCAACTTTTCTTTCAGGTTTCATAGTGGTTAAATCAAGTGGATCCAGAAAATATAATATAGTTCCCAACTTTTCTTTCAGGTTTCATAGTGTCTATATAAGTTGGTGGAAAATGCCTAGACAATAACATGATGCATGGAATCATGCACTTATAGTAATCCAAGCTGAAAATTACAAGGTTCTGCTTAATTATCAAAAAAAAATATTACAAGGTTCTGCTTCATATTGAGAGCAACAATGTTTACTAACCAAATAAATAAATAATAAGAAAGAGGAATGTCTATTAGTGTAAGCTAAATCTGGACTTAGTAAAGCCTAACATAAATTATATCAATAATAAATTTTATTAAAATCATTAAAAAGGGCGAGGACTGCATCATATTGGCAGCCGGCAGAAAATGCTTTCCAAATCCTTCGCAATAAAGTAGAACGCAAAAATCTAACCTCCCACCTTATGGAAAGAGAGAATTAAGTAAGATGTTGAAAAGTGACAAGAAGAAAAGACCAGTGGGAACTCAAGACACACGGTTGACCATTATTTACTATACTTTATGCATGTTACACCCAAGAAAAAAGTCTAACAATGTTTCAATGTAGCAACAAGGCAGCAATAAAAGTATTGTCAGAAACAATATAAAATAACTGAGTTTGCAAGGATTCAAGGCTCTAGGTTTAGTTGGTGCTATAGACGACCAAGCCTGGCTGAACCTGTCATCTTTTAGGTCCACAGAAAACTCAATTTCTATGTAGGCTTTATGAGTTGTTTGAAGAAAACAAATAGAGATCAAGAACTAAGTAATAAGATGGAGTGCTACTTATCCATCTTATTCCTTCTATAAAAATCTGAAGCCTTTTAAAGTTTTAATTAGCAACCCTTAGACAAGCTCTTGCAGCTGAATGGTTGATGCACAAGGAGAAAACCTTTAGCATGCCAAGTTCCCAGGTAAAGTTGCTTGACAATTGTCACACAAACCCTACCTTTGCCAAGGGCTCAAACACTACAATCCACCTAAAAGCGGGCCCCTGTCAAAGCAAAAGACAGAGGATCCAACCTTGAGACATGGAGGACGCTCCCATTGGTTCCTTCAAAGAAAAAATTCTACTCATGGAATTTTGTCCCCATCAATCTAAAAGACAGAGGATCCAAGCTTGAGACATGGAGGATGCTCCCATGGGTTTCTTCAAAGATAAAGTTCTACTCATGGAATTTTATCCCCATCAATCTTGTTAGATGTACAAAATTCAGTAAAGGTTTTGACCTCCTAGATCAAGGATGCAATAAGCTTTCTAGTAGAACCAAACTAGCAGCCTTGTAAAGGGAAACCAAATTCTCAAAAAGAAGGTGATTGCTCCCAGCAGAGTGGCAATATTGCGAAAGGAGTTGACTAAACTAAGCCAAATGCGAAGGCAAGTTCTAAATTGGGCAGTTGCTCCCAAGGAGGTGAATGATGCTACTAAAACTGAGCAAGTATGAAAATAATGGTACTTTGCATGAAATAATTGACCAAGAGAAAACATGTAAAAAAAAAAAAACACAAGTTAAGTCTTTGGTCTATGGCTATAGGAGATGGGTGTGGGGTCCCATGTGTCTTATGTCCAGAGAATCATGACCAGGAATGAATGGATCCCAACTGATAGATTGCCTATGCATAAAATGAGCATGATCAGATGATTTTTAACCATAAGATCTGTGCATTATTTTTCTCTTAGGTGGGTCCCATTTGACAGTAGGTACAGAATCTCCTGATCCTCTGAACGTAAGACTCTTGGAAAGTTGTGCAGGCAAGAGACCATTCTACTGGCCCTTTAGCCCAGACCCAAGAAATTGCCAAACGTAAAAGCTTATTAAACAGAAAACAAAAATAACAAAGGAGACCTTAAGGAAAATTGAAAATAGGTGTTTGATTCCATACAACTAACTATGCACTATATATAAAAAATAATCATAATGGAAGTTCCCTATATGGTAAATTGAGTAACTCAAACAATAACAAAGTCAGTAAGAAAATCATCCATCCCTTGAGATAATAAAGGAATCACCAACTTGGCCAGGTTCCTCCTCACCCAACTAATGGAAAATAAGAATACTTTTGATACAAATGGGATTGTGTGGGCATTTGGAGAAAAGGGCAGTGCCATAATGACTTAATGAGGCTTAAAACAATGACAAGTCATCTGAACTAGAAGTACATTGATGACACTTAATGCGGGCTTATACAAAGCACGGAAACATCTGAACTAGAGGTATATTTTCATCAATAACAAAAAAAAAAAAAAAAAAAATTGTACAGTTCGAAAAGGAAAAGTATTCCCTGTTTACAGAACATAACAACAACAACAACAATGACGACAACGATGACAAAGCGTTATCCCAACTACTTAGCTACAAATCTTGTTCTGCGATTCCACACTATCCAGGGACCATATCAACCATTAAATCACAAGCACCCATTTCTTTACTCACTATGTAAACCCAAGTCAATTTTAGCTTTAAAGAAAATAAAAACTAAACAATATTTTTCTTAACCCACAGTTTGTATCATTACCAATATTCCGCAGTCAACGATATGGATAAAAAATTTACCATGTGGCCATATAAATATTTTGACCTATTGGCATTGTGGCCCAAATTTTCTGGAAACTATCAATTGCTACCCTGGTAACAGTGGCTCATGTATCCTTCTTTTTCTTTTTTAAATTGGAAACAAAAATAATTTATCAAGAATAAAAGAAAAATAAAAAATATACATAGGACCAAGAAAATAAGATACAAAGGGAAAATACAGCAATCAGAATTAATATCATCCGGCAGGATATGGCCCTATATACAAGTGTCTGTGATCTCATAATATTCAGTTGTTCCTCACTTCTCAGATCTCAACAAACATGCCACCAAAAAAATTTCCAAATCAGTTTGCGCCTTTTTCCAAATGGTGCCAAATGCCAATACCACAACAAATCCATGATGTCATATGGGAATACCTAGCTCAATCCAAAAGACCAGATAGTGGTACCAGATACTTCTAGTGAATCTAAAATGGATAAATAGCTGGTTAACTAATTCTCCATCCTCGCCCATCAAAAAAACTAATTCTCCATCGTCCCTGCAAAATACATATACATGAGGTTGACGGGCATGTGTTCATTTCTTTCATGTGCTACTTCCCAGCAAAAAGCTCTGTATTTCAAGGGAGCCGGTAGATTCCATACATCATGTGCGGGAAAGGCTCAACAAAATTTGAGGAATTCTAAATTGCTGAAAAGAAATATTGTGGTATGAATTTACCTGGGGTCTAAGATCCAGACTCTACAATCCCACTCATTTGGGGATAAGAAATGCCTTCCTAAGGAGTTCAATCATATCAAGTTAGCAACAATGTCCCCAACCTCAATGATACTAACACCCCTCCATAACCCAATGTCCCATGACCAGATGAAGAGATGACCACACAATCAGAGACAGAGATGGAATTTTCTTTACAGGTAGATAGGGAATAAAGATGAGGGAACTTGAAACTAAGGGGAGTGTCTCCCTACAAAAGGAACACCCAAAATCTCACAATAGCACCTCCACCAACATCATACCTAATGAATGGGAAAAGGAGAAGAATAATCTGAGCTTTTATTCCTTCTTTTTTTTTTTTTTCGGTTGGGGGGGGGGGGGATATGAAAGGAGAGCAGAAAGGGACAAGGAATCCCCAAGCAAAAGAAACTTCAAAGCAGAAGAAAGGAAAAACAATATAACCAAACCCGGAGAAGATTAGGTACAAATGGAATTCATACTGATGCATCCGAATGGCACCAGGGGGTGGACACATCAGTGCTGAAAAGTGATAAGCGCCCCCCAAAAAGTGTAAGACACTTTTCGGCACTGACTCATCAGTCCCTTGGTGCTGTTCGCACGCATCAGTACGAACTTCATTCGTATGTAATCCCAGCCCAACCAAACCACTCACAGCTCTAGAAATTATTCCATTGTCTTTTCCAGGCCCCCATGCCTCATGTTCTCGCACCATTACACCTAGAAGCCCAGAACAGAACCAACTCCTTAGCCCTTTTGTACACCATGAAGAAGAGCTTTGAATAATCTTCAAAAGCATGACTATCTTGTTCCTTCCACAAACAAGAGATAGCCGCTGGAACCAACCTCCAAATCTGCCTATTTTTTACAGAAAAAACTGAACTTCTCAAACTTTCTAGAATAGAGAGAAGATCTTGGGGTGAAATCCACGACATCCAAAGTCTCTCCACATCATGTTCCACACTTCCCAGGCAAGGGATCAGTGGATCAGCAAATGGGCAATGGATTCTCCATTTCTACAGCAAAGGAGACAAATACCCCTTCAAATCAGGTTATCCACTGTTAGAATGTTCCCATGGTAGCAGTCCACATGAAAAAATTTCTGTCCATGGCAGCCGTATTCCTTGTGATGTATCAATAAACTCAACAAAAGATTTCATAGAAAATTCCCCACCTAATTTCTGGTTCCTATTGCCTCGTATCCACTACCTCCAGATCAACTACGCAGCCTTCTAACCTGCCAAAAAGCTGAATTGCCGAATCAAGCTCCCAGGCATTAAGAGCCCTCCTCAAAAGTGGCTGCCAAGTCATTTAACTGCTTGCCTACACAGCATGATCTGCCACTGAAACCTTCTTGTTTCTTGCCAAGGCATAAAGGGCTAGATAAGCTTCCTTCAAGTGACAAAAATAAAACTTCCACTTCAAAAAAATAAATAAAACCTATTCTAGTTGGAAATAAAATCCCCCATACTAACTGACAGGAAACTAACCAAAAAACTGATAAAATTAAAATATTGTTGCCAAAAAAAAATACCAAAACTACCACCACTGAGCTAAAAGGGGATTTTTGACATTCAAAACGTGAAAAGAATCTAAACACCATACTTTAACCATAGGGCATGTATTCTCCTGTCAAACTGGCTGTTAGTTTCAGTGAACATCATAGGACCACCTGTGGGCCGCACCTAGCTCTCGTACAAAAACCTAGAAATCTTTCTTCCTAGAATGATCCCAATTAGGCTTGAAAAAACTCCACTCCGGTGAGTTGCTTAACTTGTGTCATTCATACAATCGAGGATGAACTTTACGCATTTTATTTCCAAAAAATCCAAGTATTACAAGAGTTAAGGTGTCCCTTTCAACAAACAAGAAATTTTTCATAACCAACATTCTTTGTAAAGATTAGATGTCTTTCAAGAACATCTGCTATCTAATCCTTGGGCTTGTTATTAGAGACAATCAAATGACTTGTTTACCATCTCTGTTCCCCTTATATGTTTCTTTGGTAGATATAACATCCTCCTCTGTAGGTATCACTGTGATACATCTCATAGTAAGCATACAAAAGACCTTTAAATCAAAATATCTTGCTTCTTCTTCTACAAATTTTTAATACCTTCCATCCATACGCAAGAGATTGACTTTCTTTTTGGGAAGGATTATGTGTTTACTTTGCCATTGCATTCTACATCCCTGTCATATAAACATGGTCAACCAAGTAGCATGTGGGTGAACTTCATTGGAATCACAGCACACCATAGTGAATTCTTGTACTTATTTGAAAATAAAATCAGCCATCTCTTAGAAACTGGAATGGTAGTACCATTCACGCATACAACCCTGTAAGGGTGTGAATGATTCTCCACTGGAAGCTTGAATCTGTCAATGATTCCCGGGAAGAGACAATAATACTACTAGCACTGTCAATGATCAGCGTACAAATCTTTTCCCCAAAGTCAACTTGTGTACAGAAAAACATTTGTGCACAACCAATCACTCTACGTCTTGGAAGTTATATGAATACAGTGTACCAAGCTCAAGAAGGAATTATCCTCCTCCACACTCTGCAGTCCTACAGCATCTTCAGCCTTAGTTGAGATGTGATTAACCATTGTCTCGGAAGTCTGGGTCTTCCACAACTCGATAGTGGAGACAGGATCAGACAACATATCCACCTGCTCCTACAATCACAAAAGGATCTTATCTCTCTGATTGTTTATGAGCCTTCAATTAAGTTTTTACCACTTCAAGTTGTCATAAGTGCTGAAAACCTAGGCTCTAATACCAAATTGATGCAGGATCTATCAGGAAAAAAAGAAAATCAAACCCAACAAATAAAATAATATCAAAGAAATAAGAAGAGGAGAGAAGATGATAGATCAATGGAATCAGATCCACTGGATGCTCTAGAAATCAGCACCTAGAGTTTCAGCAAGGAATCAAAACCTTACAAAGTTGAAGAAATAAGCACCCTTCACGCTTGGAATCACAACAAGGGATAAACAGCACAAAGCTAAGTGAATTTCATTCAGGTTTTCTTTTTTCCGTTTTTTTCTTTTTTTTTTTCATTTGTTGTGGGAGGACGGAGGAGGGAAACAATGAAATAACTTAATTCATTTTCATTGAGAACATGGGTACATCAATATTTATAGACTTCAACTCCCAGTCTAATTAGACTTTCCAATAAAAATAAAACTCTAAAATAAGTTGTTTTTTAAATTTTTGGTCACAAAGTGATACACAGCCAATATTATAGCCATAATTTCCTGAAATCACATTTCAGTTGTCATTGAAGGTAACTGAAAAAAAAAATCAAATGACACCAAGATTAAGTCAAATGGGAAAGTTTTGACACCTAAAATAAGGTCTCCAAAAAGCAGCAAAAACTAAAATAAAACCTATTCTGCTTGAAAATAAATAAAAACCCTACACTGACTGACAGGAAACTGCCCAATTTTAGCTAAAACTAACAAAAGTAAAAAACTGTTGTCAAACAAAAATTTTGAACCCAAAACATTGAAATATCACCAAACTCCAATGGAAAAACACGTATTCTGCTTCTGGATTGGCTTCCACTTTCAGTGAACATCCTAGGACCGCTGTGGGGCCCACCTGGAACTTGTGGAGAAACCTAGGAATCTTTTGTCCTAGACTTCTTCTTGGAATAACCACAATTCCTATCAAAATCAATGCTTCCTATAAAATAAATGGCTACTTTTGTTTATGAAAGTGGTCAAAAGAATTTGATTTTCAAAGAATAACGGACAAGTTGTTACAATTGGATGAGAGTAATACAAAGTGAGGAATCATAGGCAATGTTTTTGTTCTATCTTTCCGTTGAGAAAAGTATAATCAGTTATGTATTCTTGAATTGTTTCTAGATGAATTGTCTTATCATCCTGGAAAAAGAATAAGTACAACTACAAAAGGCAATCTATGATACTAAGATGCATGCCTGCATTGCCAAGACGGAATGTAAGCTATTACAAGAGGATTGCCTACTGATTATCAAGCCCGCAACAAGTGATGTGAATATGTGATAGACCAACAAGCCAGAGAAGTAGAGATCAGAATGCCTAACTCAATTCCAAAACAATACTCAGAGCCATTTTTTTGTTAAGAAATAATCAGAGCCAATTAATGTTCAAAAGATGCATGAAATGGATGTGAAAAAAAATTAATATTGAGTCAGACTTGAACATCACACTAATATGAAGATCCATTTTTACTTCCCCCAATCCACAGATTTGCTTTTAATGGAGAAATCCATGTTTGCATGAATAAGAAATTCATGAAGCTGACAGAGTAAAAACATGTCCATATGAAAAGAGAAATGAACAAAGGCCGCATGATGCAAACTAATTTGACAGAAGGGAATGATTTTGGTGTCATTAGAAAGGTATTCGGGTATCTATATCTAAGGTGCCAAAGATATTGTAAGCCAATGTGATTTAAAAGGGTTATTAGCAAAACACTATCAAGATATAGATTTTTTCTTTTTGGTTGAGATGTGTTTTATCTTTTTTTGAAAGGGCGGCTTGGCCCAACGGTAAGGCTTACCATTAGCGTCCCTGGTGACGCGGGTGTCCCTGGTGGCGCGGGTTTGAGTCACGGAAACAGCCTCTCCAGAAATGGGGGTAAGGCTGCGTACATATTGTCCTCCCTAGACCCCGCGTTAACGCGGGAGCCTCGTGCACTGGGTCGCCCTTTTTTATGTGTTTTATCTTTTTTTAGTTTTACTTTAATTAGGAATTTCTTAGGGGGTTTCTCGGTAATTAAGTGTTTATTAGGATTAGTAAAGAGTTTCCTATAATTATGGAGGACAGGAATTGGTGTCATGCAGAATTTAACTTTAAAATAAAGTTTATTTTAGAAGAAGCTGTGATTTCTTTTGTACAAGTTGTGATTCCCAGATCTTGGAAGGTGGATTCCACCTGTCATAATTTATAAATAAATTAAGTAGAGGCCTAGTTCCTCTACTCTATTGTTCGTCTTGATTTCTTACAATTACAGTCTTATTATCCCTAATCAATTGCTACCAAAACCCTGAGTTTACTTGTTATCTATCCAAAAAATAAAAAAAGGAGTATACTCATGTTTATCTGCTGCCAAAAAAAAACCTAACAATTGGATAGCTTTTAATGGGTTGTCCAATGCTCTGCATTTACTCAAGTTTATCTGTTGCAGAAAAGCTAGCAATTGGACAGCTCATTAAATGAACAATGAATCATTATAAGAATCAGGTAAAAAAACACATAAAAAGTAGATCAGCCAAATTTTAATTTGAACAATTGTAACATGCAATGTTAAATTCATTTCATGGAAGAGAGATTAGGTACAATATTACATAACGGCCACAATAACCTTGAAAATTTCCCCCACCAGCCATTTTTCAGCAGAATGCAAGCTACACCATCAAAACATGACTTAACATAACTGAAAAAACTGCAATGGGAAAATTTTCTTTGCCAAACACTATGTCAAATTACTATCAAATTGGCTGATAATAAATGCCAGCATGATCATAGGCCATACAGAAAGATGCTATTTAGTAGGTGGTTAGGTTCATCAAAGATGACCTTACTGGGGCTATGGCCAATCAAAGAGGTAGCTGACAGAAATTGATCTCCGTGATTAATAAGATGGCCC
>JAOXJP010054748.1:0-15876 GCA_025762735.1 Platanus orientalis | reverse complement strand
AAAATAATTTCATTGGTTTTGTGAAATTAAAATGCATTTAAAAACCACCAAAAGTCACAAATACCAATTCAAATGCAGCAAATGGGACATATGATACTGAAATACATAACTCAATAAGAAATCATTTATTATAAATGAATTAATTAACACAAAAAATTCATAGCCATTCAAATCGGATTTATGCCATCTTATTGAACTAAATATATCAATTAGTTCTTGCCTTGCAATGAACTTAAGAATAAAATAACCTAGTTGGTTCCTTAACAGCCTGTTTGGCAGTCACCTGAAATGTAATCATTTCATTTGAGTTTCCCAAGGCATTTATAACCGTGAGGTGATGATTTGTAATGAACTAATTCAAATTTATACTGATTTGTTAACTACAATTAGAAATTAAGTCATCTTAGGTTTTTTTATAAAATGAAATGATTAATGTTATCAGACACAAATCGGTGCAAATCTGAATGGTTTCATTGCAAAACCATCCCATTGTGGCTACAAATGCCTAGGAAACTCAAATGAAATGATTGCATTACAGGTGGCTGCCAAACGGCCTATGAAAAAATTAATTTATTATTAAAGATTGTGACCTCATTGAATATTGCTCTTCTGTGGATGGCGCTTACTAATTTAGGTAAGAGCTGCTGTCTTGTAGGTTTCAGCTCAAAGCCGAACGAACTGGACTCAACCTGACTCACAAAGAGTTATGCTATGCTTTGAGAAATGTAGTCCGAGTTGAGTTGGGTTATGTAAACTCAATCGGGAGAGCAAAATGAGTTGGCCCTCTACAATTAGAGCTGCGCCTTTGGTATTTACTTTTAAATTTATCATTTCTAATCGAATTTAAATGTACTCAACTGAAATATCAACCTGGTCCAAAAATTTGGATCCCCAGACCCTATTAAACGGGACTTGGTATACTGAGTACTCAGGTAATTGGATACCATTGATGGCTTTGTATCGTCTCCAATATGACTGGAGAGATACTACACCATTACCAATCAACACAAGACATGATACCTGGCAAATGGTATCTCAGTTGATTAGGGATTTAAAAAAGAAGGTATTAGAGCTTGAAAGTACTTTATCTTAATGATAGATATCCATACAGCCTGAAATTCTTTCAGAGGGCTAAATTCATTTTACAAGTTTTGTTAATCCCAAGATTTCCATGATTCATTGTCAAACAAATTAAGGATATCTATAACTGGGATCCCAAGATCACTAAATGTTGTTTTGTAAAGGGTCGACATGGTGACTAGTGGTGTGCGTGGGCTGGGTTCATGTCGGGCCTAAGTAGGCCCAGGCAAGGCCTGGCTTTGTATATTAAGGGGCTTGGGCCAGGAAGAAATCTAGAAATCAAGGTCCAAGCGTGGCCCAACTTATTCTACCAGGCTCGGCCGGCCCAAGGCACATCAGTATATTATATATAGCTAAAAAAATTATTATATAAAGATTTGTAAATAAAAAAGTATATTTCTATAAAAATTTATATAAAAACTCTATATCTATAAAATGAAATAGGGCCTTGGGCCAGGACTAGGTAGGCCCAAGAATGGCCCAACATAAGGTTGGGTTTCAATTCAGGCCCAGGGCCCTATCGGGCATAGTCTTGGTACGGGCCTTTTGGGCCATTTTTGGGATGAGCTAGGCTGGACTCATACAGGCCCGGCCCTGTGCACAGCCCTAATGGTGATTGACAATTTTTGCTAATAAATTAGTTAGCATGATATGCATAAGAATTAATTTTGCTACATATTGAACGAGAAAGATTGTCCTTGTGTTCAAACATACGGTACCATGATGCAATTCGATTCCGTTCGTCTTTTTCATATCCTCTGGCATGCATCTGCTACCTAACTCACCAGCGGCAACTTATATTGACCATAAATGAAAAAACCTCGGAACTGTGTTCAATCTCTCTCTTTCTTTGAGTACGTAGGAGAGGATCAGAGGGTGTAGAAGGTGTGATCAAGGTATAGGTCAGTTTTTTTTTTTACAAATGTTGGTGATGAAAAGTGTGTGAATTTCTGTGAACTATAAGCTGGCAAGTGATGTTTTTAAGGGTAAAAACGTTAAAAAAATGTACGGTTAAAAATGTAGGTGTCCAAAAAGAGACCAAATTCAAGAAACACATCATGTGTCAGTCAATGGCACACCTACATAGACCTGTGTAAACACAGACAATCATTTTCCTTTTTAAAATTTTTAAAACTCCAAAAATTTAGATGGAGTTTTTAAAAATTTAATTGGCTGTGCCAGCTGGATTGGGGTGTTCCATGCGTACTTGGTACTAAATCCATCTGATCACACGTGTAACTTGGGGGAATCCTAAGTTTTATTGAACATTTCTTACATATTCCATACGGTCCAGTACGTCTCACACCCAACCTGACCTCGCGGAATAAGTAAGTGAGAATTCGGATCGGCGGCTCAATTTATCCCAATAAACTTGACCACTTAGTTGGACGGTTGTTTGTATTCTGCTCTCATAAAAAGAACGGTTACAACCGATTTTAGTTTATATTCAAACGTTTAAGATTGATGATGTTGATTTATCTAAATCAAACGGCTAGCATTCATTCAAATTGATTTAAAAAAAAAAAAAAAAGGTATATAATTATAAATTTAAAAAAAGAAGAAAATTTCAAGTACTCCGAATGTATCTGAATCTTCAATCCAAATTCATGATTTTGGTATACGGTGGTTAAATGTAAAAGATTTTGACTGACTTGACAAGATACAAAAATCTTAGCCAACCTGAATTATCTCTTTCGAACAAAAAAAAGAAAAAAGGTCATGAATGCTATAGACAGACACTTGAAATTGAAATAGGACTCATATCTCCTGTGACACCCCGTTCCTGTGATGCCCAATAAGGCAAGATGGAAGAAGGTGGGCTTGTTCACTTTTGGATTTCCCATCACCCCCAAAGTGAGGGGGTGAAATCATCTACGCCACCCCCTAGATGGGAGGGGAATCAATTTACTTTTTGGAGATTTTTGATTGCCCCCTAAGTGTCCCATCAGGGGGAGTAGTATAGATGATTTCACACCCAAAGTGAGAGTGAGGGTCGGAAATCCTCTATGCCACCCCACTTGTGAGCCACTTAGTAGCCACACAAGGGGGGATCGACTCTGTTTTTGAGATGTCACATCACCTCCAAAAAGTGAATTGATTCCCCCTTGTGTGGCCATTGAGTGGCTCACAACGGGGGTCGCGTAGAAGATATCAGCCCGTGCCAAAGTGAGTGGGCACATCAGCATTAACAAATAATTTTTACTTTTATTATTATTATTTTTTTTTTTGAGGGGGAATATTACTTGTCAACATTGATGTACCCATCCCCCGACAAGGTGCAAAGAGGAGCGTAAGATAAGAGAAGCGGATACAATCCACCCTCCTAGCAAAGGGGGTGTCCAAGGGGATATGTCTTCAAGTATGAGAGTTTTGTGCAAGCATTACCTTCTGGCGTTATCCCCCGATATTGTTACCATGTAAATCAAGCCGTCACAACTCCTTCAAAGGAGTAAATAAGGTTGTATTTGAGTACCATGCTTCTCCCATTCCATAATAATATCCCAATGTAAAATGCCTCACAAAGTTTGAATTGATCTTGATGATGCAGAGAAATAGTTCACTCAGATGGTCCTTTGATGCCTCTCGATCAGGAATCTAGATGGTACCTACACACAAGTAAGAAATAAAGTCGGTGTGGTGCTAGCCTACACCTCTCTGACGTTCAGATCAAGGACTAAAAAACTCAGAGAATTATCTTCTTTCACTCTAAGAAGTGATTGATTGTACTTACCTCGTCTTCAAGGGTTCCCCCTCTTTTATCTCGTTTCCTCCCTTTTTACTTGAATATTTTTTGAGTTAGTTATAGAAAAGTGGAGGAGTGGTACACGCGTCGGTGTTGGGTTGGTCGTTGCTCTATAATATTCTACGTCCCGTAATAGCTTTTGTCTTACTCGCGGTCCACTTGAGTATTGTCGTTTATCCGTTGTCTTGAAAGTAGTAGGCGGTCATCCCTTGATTGTTTATATGGATGAGTCCATTGAGAGACAATGGGGGTCGATCGGTAATCTATTCCTCTAATGGGTTGGTCGACAATCTTCCTTTATGATGGGTCAGTCAGAAATCTACCTCTCTGATGGGTCGGTCGACAATTTGACCCAATATTTCAACTTATAGTGGGTTGCTAAACAAAATGGATAGGACCGCAGATGGTCCGGGGGGGTTGGCTCAGTTAATCGGCTTAGCCATCCCAGGTCCAAATACTCCATCATCATATGCCCCTCCTATTCCTCGTGTCCATTAGTTTGAGCGGACATGGGGAGTATAAAAGTTGAGCCGATTGAGGTGTTGGCGCTTCATTTTTACCTCCTCGAGCCGCGTGCCATTAATGGAGACAAGACATGAGGGTTGGTAGCCGTATTCTCTCGAACTACGCTTTCATCCTATGGCTAGGGGCCATTAAGACAATCTGACGGTCCAGGATAACTCGAATGTTATATATAAGGGCCAATCTTCTTTCTTTTTCAATCTTTTGCCTCATTTCTAATTAACTTCGATGCCGCCTAAGTAAATCGTCCTTGCTCATGTCTGCGTTGCGCTAAGGAGATCATCCACCGGAAGGGAGTTCAGATATTCTTTGTTCTGCCCCTTCTCTCGGTTTCTGTTTGTTCTTCTTCTTCCCCCTCTTTTTTTTTTGTTTGGTTTCTGGTGCCGCTTCTTCCTCATAGCTCTTGCCTTACACTCTCCTTCCCATCAATGGGATTCTTGATCTCTTATCGTTGTCCTTTGAACTTTACCCTGGACCCTACCGGAGTGCCCTTTGGGTTTCACGTTGTTCGCTTTTGCCATTACCTCCATACCCACCAACATTCTCCAGACCTTAGTGCCTTAGGGTTTGACTCGTCTTCTATGGGTAGTATTTTATTTCGTTTCTTAGAGGCGATAGGCCCTTCAGTGGGCATTATATAGGCCCTCAGTTAAATGGATTATTCCTCTGAGTCGACAGAGTCTATCACGGCCTTTGATGAGAACCTTGTCCATGCTGATTCCCCTGACTTGGCTCATCCTTCATCACCGGTCAGGTCGGGTTGGTTTGCGGATGTGCGATATGCCGTTGAGAATGTCCTCTCTACCTTGTCGAGGTCTTGACTAGAGGGCTTTCGCTATGTAAATACCCGAGTCAGTAACTTTGAGGGTTCCAACCTTCGATGAGTGGGCTTGTTCTTGTCTCCCGGGTGAGGTTTCCATCTTTGAATAGGCTTTGGAGGCCGGTCTATGGTTCCTGATTCCTTTATTTGTTCATTAGCTTCTCACCCACCTTCGTCTAACTCCAGGCTAAGTCATGCCTAAGTCGTGGAGGATCCTGATCGCCTGCATGGTACTGTGGCCTCTGTGCAGTGGCGGTCGGGATCACATCACTATACTCGAGTTCCTCTATTGCTACAAGGCAGTGTAGATGCACTCAGGGTGGTGGTACTTCACTGCTAAGGTGCTTGAACGAGCCTTAACCACAGGTCTTCCAATGTTGAATAGGGGTTGGAAAAACAAATTCTTTTTTGCTTCAGGGGATGGCTTGGAGTCCCTCCCGTGGGAACCACCTCATGATCGGATCCAAACAGTTCCCAAGATATGGGGTGAGCTACGTGTAAGAGGTAATTCTCAGTTTTGTTAGCCTTCCTTATTCTTTATCCACTCGATCGGTCTAATCTTCCTAATTTTTGTAGCATTAGCCGAAAGTCCCCTGTTTGATACTCAGCTTGCAAGGTTGGAATGGGCTTTCACACACCCAGTCTGGGATTATTTTCTGTGGGTGAATTCCGAGTCCCACTCCACATATCTATTCGGCCTAGAGCTTTCATCATCCGGGTCCGCAGTGGGCCAGACATCTGGCTCTTCTCCTATTCTGGTCGGTCAGACATCTGGCTCAACTTATCTTCCAGTGGGTCAGACATCTAGCTATACTTCTATTCTAGTCCGTCAGGCATCTAGCTTGACTGCTCTTTTAATTGGTCAGGATTTTTTTTTAATCGTTCACTTACATTTGCAAATATGTCTGCCATACCCTCAAAATTTTTTTTGGAAAGAGTGGCAGCTAAGTCCACCCCCATCAGCTCTAAAAAAAACCAAGGTTTTCCCAACACTGCTCAGTGAAGAAAGATCATTCTAGGCCAACTCCTTCGCTGACCCCCGCATCTATCGTGTGGCCTTCCATCTCTGTTGTTGACTTGGAGGCAGCTTTGGATTTTATTCCTTCATTCGAGGATTGTATCGAAGATCTTCCTCTATAAAATGCGTAGGGCTTGTCCAAAGGGAAGGAGAAAGCTCCTCCCTCTTTGCTGTCTGAGGAGATTGAGGCTGTCGGTCATCTACACTTGATCTCTGAACACGACCTGAAAAGCCTTTGGCCTAACAACACGGATGTTCTGGCCAGAAGCACTCTTTTTGATATCGGGAGGGTAGAATTTCTTTCTTATTTCTCTATTTTTTTATAAATCTGGTCACTTTGACTTGCTTTAATGAACATCCTTATTGTAGGTGTTGACAAAAGTAGTGGCTCTTCCCAATCGTCAGCTCGGCACCGATAGTTACGTTGGGGACGTAAAGAAGAAGTTGTCCAAGGTGGAGTCTAAGGGGACGACACTGAGGGACAAGCTCACCGAGACCGAACAGAGGCTTAAAGGTAGCGAGGCTACATTGGAGGAGGCCCGGGACGAGGCCGAGGGAGAGAGGGTTGGCATTGCCATTTTATGGGCGTCTTTGGATGAGATGAGGTCCCAATTTAGAGGCGAAGAAGGAAAAGGCTGCTAACGAGGCGGTTGTGGCTTACCTAAAGGCCGAGGCCTTCAATGATGAGATGACAAAGTATTTCATCAGTGGTTTCGAGACTCTCCACTACCAGGCTCTGAGGACTCACCCTGACCTTGACCTTTCCATGTTGAGGGCCGATGCTGAGTGGACGTCTAACGTGCAGGAGCCGAGTAAGGCGGCTGTTGCTGAATAAGAGAAAGATGATGCAGCCTCTTGAGACCTACTCTTTGATTGTTTTGTTTTGTTGTGTTGTTTCTGTTTGTTTTTTTCTTTGCAAGGACCGAGGGTCCTTTATCTTAATTTCTAGTTTGTTCTCTTTTCTTGATACGTTGTCGTTCAATAAACTACTTGTCTTACTAAGTAATTAGTTTGTCGACTTCATTTGGTGCCTCAGTCATTGATTGTTATAACAGACTGTAGGGTAGTTTGACCGAGCTTGGTCTATTTTTGGGGTTCCTCTTGGGTTGATAACTGTATTCCATTTTTATGACACCACTCGGGGCGTTAGTTGTAGATCATTGTAGTAGATTGAGGGGTCGTTTTATTGAACTTAGTCCATTTTTACGACTCTACTCGGGATTTTAGTTGTAGACCGCTGTAGTAGACTAAGGAGTCATTTTATTGGACTTAGTCCATTTTTACGACTCCACTTGAGACGTTAATTGTAGACCACTGTAGTACATCGATAGGTCATTTTATTGGACTTAGTCCATTTTTACGACTCCACTTAGGATG
This sequence comes from Platanus orientalis, assembly GCA_025762735.1. Lineage (NCBI taxonomy): Eukaryota > Viridiplantae > Streptophyta > Magnoliopsida > Proteales > Platanaceae > Platanus > Platanus orientalis. Next base: position 8,316 of record JAOXJP010054748.1, on the reverse strand, counting down.
TTAGTTGTAGACCGTTGTAGTAGATCGAGGAGTTGTTCTACTGAATTTAGTCCATTTTTACAACTCCACTCGGAACGTTAATTGTAGACCATTTTAGTAGACCGAGGGGTCATTTTACTAGACTTAGATCATTTTTATGACTCCACTCGGGACATTAGTTATAGACTGATGTAGTAGACCAAGGGATTGTTTTGCTGGACTTAGTCTATTTTTATGATTTCACTTAGGACATTAGTTGTAGACTGATGTAGTAGATTGAGGGATCATTTTACTAAACTTAGTCCATTTTTAGGACTCCACTTGAGACGTTAGTTGTAGACCGCTGTAGTAGACCAAGGGGTGGTTTTACTGGACTTCGTCATTTTATAACTCCACTCGGGATGCTAGTTGTAGACTGTTGTAGTAGACCAAGGGATCATTTTACTGGACTTAGTCAATTTTTACGACTCCACTCAGGACGTTAGTTGTAGATCGTTGTCATAAGACACCATGCCACACACAACAACAAACAAACTTTATTACTATGAATGAAAAGATTACATGACTATTGGTAATACCTTTTTAAGTGTTCAATGTTCTATAGTCGGGGTAGGGCCTTTCTATCCATGGATTACAGGTAGTAGGTTCCTTTTCGCATGATCCGAGTGACTCGGTAAGGACCTTCCCAATTGGGTCCCAAATTTTTATCTCTTGGAACATTCGTTGCTATGCTTACTTTCTGAAGGATGAGGTCCTTGTTCTGGAAGCATCATGGTTGTACTCAAGCCTTATGATACTTCATCATCCTCTGTTGATAAGCTGCCTTGCGAATGGTGGCTTCATCCCTCCTTTCCTCCAATAAGTCCAAGTTCAGACATAGCTCTTTCTTTGACCTCTTGGCATGTGGTTCCTGAATCCTTGGACTTGCCATCCCAGCCTCCACTGGTATTACTGCTCCGTAGCCTAAAACCAGGGCATAGGGGATTTCCCCTGTAGGACTTCTCAGAGTGGTTCTATATGCCCAATGGACACTTAGTAGCTCATCAGCCCACTGTCCCTTGGATGCCTCCAACCTGGTCTTAATGATCTTCAACATAGTCTTGTTGGTGACCTCCACCTATCCATTAGCTTGAGGATGTGCTGGGGAGGAGAAGTGGTTCTTAATCCTTAACTGGGAGCATAATTCGTGAAAATGTCGATTGTCGAACTGCTTTCTGTTATTGGTAATGATGACTTGGGGTATCCTGAATCAACATATTATGGACTTCCTAACAAAGTCACGTATGTTGTGCTCGGTTATTTTTGCTAGCGTCTCGGCCTCAACCCATTTTGTAAAATAATCAACCGTAACTACAAGGAACTTCCGTTGCCTCATCGCCAGAGGAAGTGGTCCTATGATGTCAATTCCCCACTAAGTGAAGGGTCATGGTTCTGTGATAGGTGAGAGCTACTTTGTCGGCTGCCTGTGAATGTTGACGAATCTTTGACAGCTGTCACACTTAAGCACATGACTTGTTGAGTGCCTGCATCATTGGCTAGTAGTATCTAGCTTTAATCAGCTTGTGAACAAGTGACCGACTGCCCGAATGGTTGCCATAGATCCCTTCATAGACCTCCCTTATGACATAATCGGCCTCGGTTGGGGATAAGCATCTTAAGTAAGACAATGTGAAACTTTGTTTGTAAATGAGCTTGCCAATTAAGGTGTAGCGACTGGCACATAGCTTCAGTTTTTGGGCTTCTCCTAGGTTTGGTGGCAAAACTCCCATTTTTAAAAACTCTATAATTGGTGTCCTCCAGTCATCTTCTGGCTCGTTCACACACACATGAACAGTCGGTTTATTTTCCATGCTGGGCCGATTAGGTCTACTTACTGGCAGTCGGTTGTCCACAACGTACCTATCATTAGAGGCCAGTCACGCCAACCGGTTGGCATGCTCATTCCAACACCTCAGGATATGTTGAATCTTGACAGTTTTGAAGTAGGACATGAGCTTCATGACTCTAGTTGGGTATTTTTTTCATTCACTCCTCATTGGCTTCATACTCTTCGATTACCTGCCCCTCGACGAGCTTGGAATCCGTATAAGCGGACAAGCGTGCAGCCCCTGCTTCAATAGCTAGGCCCAGTCCAGCTATCAGGGCCTCATACCTCGGCTTCATTATTCTTTGCTTTGAACCCCAATCGGATTGCATACTCGATCACTATTCCCTCGGCTGTAGTTAGCAAAAGATCTGCACCACTAGATGAAGCAGTGGACTATCTGTCTAAGTGATGGGTCCATTCTGACTTGGGGGGAAACTCTCCGCATATCTCTGGGGTTAATTCTGCCAAAAAGTCTACCAAGATCTGTCCTTTTATGGTGGTTCTTGGTCGGTAACAAACGTTGAAATTCGTCCAACTCTATGGCCCATTTCACCAACCATCCCGACACTTTCGGTCTCTACAACACGGCTCTTAATGGTTGGTTTGTTAGCACTATGACCTGGTGGGTTTGGAAGTAGGGCCTGAGTTTTCTTGTTGTTATCAAGGTGAATGCCAGTTTTTTCTAAGGTGGATATCTTAGTTATGCTCCATGGAGGGCTCTGCTAGTATAGTAGATGGGGATCTGACTGTGTTCGTCTTTTATCAGGACTAAGCTCATAGCTACCTCAGATACTGCCAGATATAAATATAAATCCTCCCCCGAAGTTGTTCGCCCGAGGCTTGGTAAGCTCGCTAGATGCCCTTTGAGATCTTGGAATGACCCCTCGGCTTCCTCTATCCACTCATATCCTTTCTTTAAAAGGCGAAAGAAAGAAAAACATCTGTCAGTTGACCTCAAAATGAATCGGCTGAGGGTAGCCACCCTTCCTGCCAGCCGCAAGACGTCTTTCGCGGTCTGTGGCAACTTTTTGTTCAAGATTGTGTTAACTTTCTCCGGGTTGGCCTCTAATCCCCTGTGAGAGACCATGAACCCTAAGAACTTTCCCGCTGACACCCCGAAGGCATACTTAGCTGGGTTGAGTTTCATTTGGAATCTCCTTAGGGTTTTGAGGGTTTCTTCCAGGTTATTCATGTGTCTCTCGGCTTCCGTGCTTTTAACAAGCATGTCGTCTACATAGACTCTAACATTCCTTTTGATCTGGGCCTTGAATATTTTACTCACCAACCTCTGATAAATGGCTCCCACATTTTTTAACCTGAACGGCATGACTTCATAACAATAAGTCCCTCAGTTAGTTATGAAGGACGTTTTCTTATGATCCTCTTTCTCCATTCGTATTTGGTTATATCTTGAGAACGCATCCATGAAGTTGAGCAGGGCATGGCCAGAGGTAGGATCAACTAGTGCATCTATCCTTGGCAGTGGAAAACTGTCTTTGGGGCACACTTTGTTAAGGTCAGTGAAGTCGATGCACATTATCCACTTCCTATTGTTCTTCTTTACCAATACCATGTTGGTGACCCAATCGGGATCGGTGACCTCCTGTATGAACCCTGCTTTTAGTAGCTTCTCCACCTCTTCTGTAATAACTTGATTCTTGTCTGCTGCAAAAGCTCTTTTTTTTTTGTCTGACTGGTTTCACTGAGGGGTTGACACTTAGCTTATTCATGATCACCCTTGGGTCGATCCCCGACATATCTAAATGTGTCCAACGAAGGCATCCCTATAAGCCGTCAAGGGCTTTTACAAACGGAGTTTAAACTCTTTTGGAAGTATCCTCCTGACATGCACCACCTGTTTAGGATGGTTGAGGTCTACGTCGAGTTCTTCTAAATCCTCAACAAGCCCGGTCTACTTTAACTGACTATCATCCCTATCCTCCATGTCTTCAATAATGAGGGCTTCCTTGGACTCCTTTCCTCTCAAAGACACCACATAGCATTCTTGGGCCATCGTCGGATCGCCTCTGACTTCTTCGACTCCCTCATCGATCGGGAATTGCATTAGCAAGTGATAAGTTGAGGTAATGGCCTTCATCTTGTTAAGCGTCGGCCTTCCTATGATGATATTATAAGCCAAGGGACAATCTACAATCAAGAAGTCAACTGCCTTGGTCACCTGGTGGGGGTAGGCTCCGGCTGTAACAAGTAGTGTAATGGTCCTAACGGGATACAACTTATCTTTGGTGAAGCCGACCAATGGTGCTGTAGTTGGTTGTATTTTCTCCTTTTCGATTCCCATTTGCTCAAAAGCAGACAAGTACAAGATATTTGTTGAGCTACCATTATCTATCAGTATCCTTCGGGTCCAATGGTTGGCTATGATTAGAGTGACCACTAAGACATCATCATGGGGATGTTGCACCCCTCTAGAATCTTCTTCAGTAAATGTGATATTCTCTTGTCGGGTCTGGGGGCATTTCCTTGGTCTTTCGGTCGAATAAACTTTCCCTTGTGAAACTTTTACTACACAAGCATTCGCCTTCCGGGCCGATGACTACTCACCACCTCTTACCCAGCCACCAGCGATGACCTTTATTTCTCACAGTAGCTTAGGCCCCGTATTCCCTTGGCTCGGTGATTCCTCTACCCTTTTTGGCAATGTCCATAGGCGACCACCACAAAGCGCCTCAATCTTTCTTGTCGGATGAGTGCTTCTACCTGGTCTTTTAGGTCGATGCATTCCTCCGTATTATGGCCATGGTCGCGGTGGAACCAACAATATTTTTTCTAGGATCTTTTCTCTAGGGGGTCTTAAACTTCTCAGGCCACTTCAAGGAAGGGTCATCTCGCATATACATGAACACCTGCTCTAGTGGGGTATACACATGTGCTTTACGAGCCGACACACGTGCTTCCCTAGGTTGTGTCACCCGGTCAGCATTGTCTCTCGTCCTTGCTTTGGCCTCGACTATTTTTGGTCGCTCATCCCTTTTTTTCTTTGATAGTTCACGGAGCTCATTCCCTTGATCCCTTCTTGCTGCCATTGCATCCTTGGTGTTCATGTGCTTTTGGGCCCTTAACATCAACGCAACCATACTGCTCGGAGGGGACTTCAAAAGAGAGAATAAGAATTTTATAGGCAATAGCCCACCCTTGAAGGCGGTGAGCACAACCTTTTCATCAACATCATCTACTTGCATCACCTCTTTGTTGAAATGAGAGACATAGTCCCTTAGCAATTCCCCCTTTGTGTTTAACATTGAATAGATAGGTGGTCGGCCTACGATAACGTCTTCCACTTATGAAATTGCTCGCAAATAACTGACTTAATTCAGAGAAAGAATTGATGCTATTGGGTTGAAGGCTATTAAACCATTTTCATGTTGAACCCTTCAAAGTTGCCGGAAAAGCCTTGCACATGACCCCATCTGAATAATCGTGCAGGAGCATCAAAGTTTTGTAAGTCTCGAGATGATCGAACAGATCCTTGCTTTCATCAAACGGCTCCATCAAGGGAATTCTAAACTTCTTGGGGAGAGGATGCGACATAATCATCATGGAGAAGGGGTGATCCGTCTTCTGTACCAATACTTCTACCGTAGAAGGAGTTTTGCCTCGAATGGCCTCCATTACGATGTTTAGTTGATCCTACATCTTCTTAATACGGTTCTCTTGTTCAGCGGTGGTTCCCATGCCCACGTTATTAGTATGTTGTGACGTTGAAGCTCTTGGGCCTTGGCTGTCGCCTTCCCTTTCCCTTCTAAGTTCTTCCACCCCTAGTCCAGGATGCATACCATCTTGAGTCTCTTCATCGTCGGAGCGTAGATGTTCCATTCACTCCATGAACCTGCGACTTAGTTCCTAGTTTTGCTATGTCAATCTTTCCATGCTACTATAAAAGGTCTTGCAGTTTTTGCTCCAGGCTTGCAATTTGGGATGCCTCGACCTCTCATCTTTCTGAATCATTCATGGATGATGCATTCCGACGAGTCTCCATTCTTCCAGATCGAGTTTCTACCATAAAACCTTTATTTTGCTGGAAACTCCCTTCATTTCCCACAGACAGTGCCAACTGATGATGCAGAGAAGTAGTTCACTCAGATGGTCCTTTGATGTCCCTTGATCAAGAATCTGGATGGTGCCTGCACACAAGTAGGAAATGACATCAGTGTGGTCAGCCTACACCTCTCCGACGTACAAGTCAGGGACTAGAAAACTCAGAGAATTATCCCCTCTTTTATCTCGTTTCCTTCCTCCTTACTCGAATATTCTTTGAGTTGGTTACAGGAAAGTGGATGAGTGGTACATGTGTTGGTGTTGGGTTGGTTGTTGCTCTATAATATTTTGTGTCTCGTAACCACTTTTGTCTTACTCGGGGTTCGCTCAGGTATCGTCATTTATCCGTTGTCTCGAAAGCAGTAGGTAGTCATCCTTTGGTCATTTATATGGATGAATCTGCTGAGAGACAATGGGGGTCGGTCTGTAATTTATTCCTTTGATGGGTCGGTGACAATCTTCCTTTATGATGGGTCGATCAAAAATCTACCTCTCTAATGGGTTGATTGGAAATCTACTTCTTTGATGGGTCAGTCGACAATCCACTTCTCTAATGGGTCGGTTGACAATCATCCTCTATGATGGGTCGGTCAGAAACTTGCATCTCTGATGGATCGGTCGGCAATCCACATTTTTTATGGATCGTCGACAATCTACTTATCTGATGGATCGGTCGACAATATGGACTTAGTATTTTAACTTATAGTGGGTTGCTGAACAAAATAGATGGGACCGTGAATGCATCGAGGGGTTTTACTCTGTTAATTGACTCAGCCATCCCAAGTCCAAATACTCCATCATCCAATCTCAACTACGTGGAATGTTGAAGAATAGAAGTCATAAGTGACCTTGTACCAATGGCAGCAATTATGTCTAACCCAGTCTTCTATCAAATAGGAACCGTTTGTATAGTTCAACGCATCCCTAATTTTTACAAAGCAATCCTCTCCTCCTCCAAACACCATTGACCCTTGGGACATAAAAACGCAAAAACACAAAACTAAAAGGCTCGCAATCCAATACAGAAACCTCCTCGTACTCATTGAAAAGAAGAGAGATGATAAAAATAAAAAAAGAGAAAGCAAGCCAAGCAAATAGAGACGATTGATGAGATGATTGGGGGTGTCGCATTGATATCAGACCGATTGTTTCACAACTCTCTCTCTCTCTCTCTCTCTCTCGTAGGCCACAAATGGTTTATCTCTTTACTTTTTTATTATTTCGAATGCAGTCATTGGTATTAGTCAGTCTTGAAGTCAGTCGTTTTGCCTCATCCTATTCTTGAAAAGTCAATCATCTTGTCTCAAAGCCTATTTAATATTTTTTATATTTTTGTAAAATCTCTTTAGTAATTGCTAGAAAAGTTATCAGATTTCTTTTCCCAATGTGACTTGACTTGACTTGCTAAATAAAAATATTTCAGAAAAAAATAACGTATGGTGCTCTATAATGATTTGAAAAAGCGAGCCGACCATTCCTTCTTCTAGGCAAGTCATCACCATTAATAATATTATCTCAACCATGCATTATAAAATAATTTTTAATATATCTTTCGCTTTTCTCATGCGAATCTTAATCGATAATACCCTGGATATCAATATCTTGGTCCTTGATTAGTAGTAAAAGATTTGTTTAAGCAGGCTCCAGCAACAACCTATAGTTACCATTTATCAAAGAAATGCTTGTTTGTATGGTGACTTTAAACGGTAGAAGTACCTAAATTGTTTTTATGTAGATCTTTTGTATAAGTTAAGTGATGTAGTAATAACACTTGTCACATCCCATTTCCTCGTCTCGCAAATCAGGTGCCTTTGCGGATGCACAAACATAAAATGAAGCCTGCATTTAGATTTAGCTTACGAATACAAAAGACAAAGGGACGGTGTTACCTGTGACACCCCCTTTGTGCAACGCCTCGTGGGGCAAGACACAGTGGGGTGAGACCCACTCACTTATAGTGGTGATTGGACATTCCAAAAGGTGACTGGGTCCCACCCTACTATGTCTTGACCCAGAGGCATCGCAGGTGATTTCATCCCAAAGACAAAGGCCTATTTAGATGCACTCCAAGTTGAGTTGATATCCTCTGGGATGCCTCCTTGTGCGACGCCCTGTGAGGCAAGACACAAGGTGGTGAGGCCCATTCATTTTAGGGGGTGATGGGACATCCCTAAAGTGAATGGGTCCCACTCCCTTGTGTCTTGCTTTATGGGATGTTGCAGAAGATATCGTGCCAAATTAGAGAGCATGTATCATAATAAGCTGAAACTGGATTTTATGCGACAGGATATAGGTTGGCTAATGCGGACAGGACAATATCACAACACATCCGTGAAAGGAGAATGATTGTCTGTTTTGAGACAGACCTCTATTATCGTGCATTGATTGACACATGATGTGTTTTTGAATTT
>JAOXJP010054738.1:0-15877 GCA_025762735.1 Platanus orientalis | reverse complement strand
ACTAAACTTAGGTATATTTTATTTAGGTACTATTACAACCTAGGTTAATATACAAACCTAACTATATGCTCACAAACAAGCTAACACAACAACACTTGATGTCTTTGACGATTGTGTACTACTTTTGGTGTCTCCGACAAAGGTAGTTAAGCTTCTGATGTATCCGGCGAAAGCAAAACAAGAATAATAATAAGTATGAATACAAATGAATGCAAAGTCGAGCAAATATTACCACAAGTTTGTTGATGTTGCTAGTTGCTCAAAGTGGGGTACTCCTTATTGAACTAGTTTGCCTTAGATATCCACGAGTACCAAGTACTTGGCTCTAGTGCTCCTTGAGCTTAGCCAAATATGAGTTTCATCTAGGGAAAAACTCACCACAAGTTCTCCTCAATAGTAGTAGAGTGATATTCAAGAGGAGAGAGAAAGAAAATTTAATGAGAGATGTTAGCTACTCAAGCTCAAAATCAGTGGGGCGCTGGTGTTTTTCATAATGGAGATGCTTTCAATATAGTAAACTTTAGAGCTCTCTCTAAAACAGCTTGGAGTGTTGGAATTTTTTACTCTAATGGGAAAAGTTCACTTTTATAGGGTTGATGAGCACCCAAGACTTTTAGATTGAAATCTTTTATAAATGGCAACATTTTAGAGCCTTAGATTTGAAAAATGAAGTTCAAAATTTAAAAAACTCTCATTAAAACTCGTGTTTTAAATTTATTCCAAAATTACGCTCGCAATTGATTACAGATCATGCAATTGATTACGGCTCACAATTAGGCTCGTAATCGATTGTCTGATCCTAAATCGATTTTGAGTCTAAGGATTTTGGTCCAAATCGATTTCATAACCGATTATAACCTATGAATTTTGACCACAGGAGTCTTAGATTGTGCCTAGATTTTGCTCTTAATCGATTACGTGATTCACAACTGATTGTGCTGGAATTGATTGTTTGATTTGCAATCAATTACGGCTCCCAATTTGTTTGCACTTGGATTTTGGCATTGTGGAGGGTCTGTCCTTAGGCCTTTTATCTTTAGGTTTTGTGAAAATCCTAACACCATGTCTATATTGGTTTTAAGGTACTAAAATGTTATACAATGCATGTTTTATACCTTTCTTGGTGTGGCAAATCCGAGGTAGTTTCCAGTATCTTCCTCAAGTCTTTGGTCTTTCTTGTCTTCATGTCTTGAACTTGTGAGAACATAAGACACTTACAAGACACATACCGCTACACATTTTCCCATATGATTGACATACATCAGCACTTGCAAAAAAGGTGGGTCAACCTCTATACATTCCGCCTGGGGAATCTACAAAATGGAATAAATATGCCAGAGTTAGGATTCTACTGGATGTCACCAAACAACTTAAACAATCCATCAAAATCACAAAAAGCCAACAAGAAAGAAGGCAAAGCTTCGGTGAAATACAAGAGACTTCTGTGATTCTACTGATTTTGTGGATGCATTGGCCATAATCAAGACACTTGCCAGAGGCTAGCAAACCTTTGTGCAAAAATAACAGCGGACTATCCGGAAAGTCTTCATAAACAGTTGTTCACTATGTTAAATCCAAAAATCGATGAGGAAATCAAAGTGGAGGGTTAGAAGTCAAAGATGAGACAGAAAAGCTCCCCTGGAGAAGATGTCAAATCTTTGTAACTCCAAAAAATCTCTAAAACACATTGTAGATCCATCATTACCAAACGGGAACCCCTGTTTCACCAACTTGCCAGATCAAAGAGTGAAGACTGGAGAAGACAGACCCTTACTGACATGGCAAAACGCAGATAGACATGAGGTGGAACGAAACCAGATTTAGCAAGTCAATCATTTAATTTCCATCCCAAAAGAAATGAATCAGGCGCTGTAGGCTAGAATAATGGTTGCAGAATATAGGTGTTGACCACTCGCTTCATTCCAAATCCAAAGAAAACCAATTTGTGAAGACTAACTTATCTTCAGGAGCAGGTAAGCTGGGCATGAAGAACAATCAAATTAGGAAAGATCAAGATCTCCTAAATCCTAATGCCTCAATGCCAAATTTGATGGAGGAGATCTCGGAGGATATTAGAAGAAATCTTTTGGTGTCAAGAGCTGATCCAAGCTGTGACAAAAGGGAAGCCAAGAATGGAAGTTTTGAGTCTCCAAAGTTGAAGTCTGATCTCACCAGACCTACTTCAAAATCGTTGGCAAATCTTCACACTCCAAGAAAGCTAGCTGGTCGAGCCCTATCGAACCCAAATTGCTCTGCAAACGATTCTCCAGCTGTAAAGTTCCAAGCTAGCCACACAAGTGAATCCACCATATCTCCGAATATCTCTCCTCCCAAATCCTTAGACAATCTGGTTATGACTAAATTGTGTACAAAGAAACAACCCCTAATAAGGCAACATGTCTTACCCAACCGAATTGGGCACTCTATTCCAGCATGAGAAAGAGGGGAAATCATATCCAAGGAGAGCGCTTATCAAACCTGGATGATGTGGCGAACTGCTTCTTTAGTTCGAGGTCAACTAGTAGACAGGACCATAGATTGGACCAATACACTCCCATGGAGGCCAATTTTTCCATGAACACACATAGAGCAATGCAGGGTGAAAGTCACCAAGACAAGAAGAGAAGAAGTATTGGGGGAAAATTAAGGCATCAGAATTTGAATTTCCTAGATTAAAGAGGCATGACGACATGACATCTTCAGTTACTGTAAATATGAAAAAACAAGCTAGAATGGTAGGAAGAAAACTAACTCTAAAGATCCAGAACTCAAGGAAAAAGAACAACAAGTAGTCCTTGTCAAAGAAAACCGATAATAACTCCTTTGAAAGGGTGGTGGCGGCTAGCCCGGAACTACCGCATGGGAAATGAAAGTATTATCATGGAACTATTGGGTGGGGGTAGTGACCCAATAGTAAGAACAATGAAATCACTGCACCGGGCAACCTAAGTAAATATTGTATTTCTATCTAAAACAAAACTGTTTGAAGAAAAAAAATTGGGGTTACAAATTATTCTATTGTTCCATCTATGGGGAGATTAGGGGGACTTTGGTTTATGTGGGATGATTCAGTTTCTTGTAAAGTGCTCGAAGCATTTAGCAATTTGATTATCGCAAAGATTGGGAACTTAATTAACATGAAAAAATGGGGACTAATTGGGGTTTATGGTTGCCCAAGAAGGAATGACAGAAGCGGGATTTGGTTAGAAAATCAGACAATTTTTAAATTCATTCACTCACCCATGGTGTAGTATTGGCAATTTTAATGTTATCCTGAATTCAACCGAAAAAGAAGGTGGATACTCTTTTCCAGATCAGACTTACAAGGAATTTTAGGATATGGTAAATCATTGTAGATTAATTGATCTAGGATACTCAGGCCCAGCCTACACCTGGTCTAATAGAAAAATACCATAATTTCTCATTAGAGAAAGACTCGATAGAGCATTTGCTGATCTAATGTAGAGACTCCAATTTCCAGATGCCTCGGTTCTTCACCTTCTTGCAATCAACAATGACCACATCCCCCGTCTTGCTAAATCTGGACAAAACCAGAAGGAGGACAAAGAAGTGACCGTTTAAGTTTGGAGCAATGTGGACATCTCATGAAAATTTCAATGAATTTTCCCAAAAAGCGTGGAGTCAATGCAACAATGTTGACTTGATAACAAAGTTGAATGATTTCAAAAAAGGTATATCAAAATGGAGTAGATATAACTACAACAACATTCATAAGGGTCTTATTATCATGAAGGAAAAGTTTCTTCACATTCAATCTGAACCTGGATTAGAGGAAAATATGAAAAAGGAGGGGAACTCACAAAGGAATATAATGAACTCCTTCAAAATGACCCGAATCTCATGGATAAAGGAGGGGGATAGAAATACTAGATTCTTCCATGCCACAACTCTAAATAGAAGAAGGAAGAACATGATAGTTGCAATCAAAGCTGATGATGGTGAATGGAAAGAAGACCTAACCGAAATAAGCAATATCTTCAAAAACTACTTCAACTACAGATCTTCGTCCTCTAACCTAGATGACATGCTTGGGGATTTGGAATTGGCAAGGGAAGCAGTTTTAGAATAGGAGAATGAAAATATCTCAAGACCACCTTCTTTGGAAGAAATCAAATATGTCATCTTTTCTATGAACCCATTGAAAGCTCTAAGCTCAGACGACCTTCCAGCTTTATTCTACCAAAAGTGTTGGGAAATAATCAAAGGGGATATGGTCAAGTATGTTCAAGACTTCTTTAAGGAAAAATAGTTCACAAAATCCATTAATCACACTAACATTGCTCTCATTCCGAAAACGATACAAAATGAATTTCCCTCTGACTATAAGCCAATTGCCTTGTGCAATGTGTTGTATAAGGTGATATCAAAAATTATGAAAAACATAATAAGGTTGATTTTGTTCAAACTAATTTGTCCCACCCAAAGTGGTTTTATTCTTGGAAGACAGATAACTAACAACATAATCATCATAAAGGAACCTTTTCATTCCATGGGGAAAATGAGAGTAAAAAATGGAACTTTTTCCTTGAAGCTTAACATGTCTAAGGCCTATAACAAAATTGAATGGAAATTTCTCAAATCAGCTCTTTAGAAATTTGGCTTCAATCAACCAATTGTGGACTTAATCATGAAAGGTGTATCATCCACTACCATGTCCATTTTAATTAATGGAGTGCCAAATGGATTTATCAGGCCTAAATCTAGCAAAGATATTCCCTCTCCCCGTATCTATTCATTACTTATGCAAAAGAATTCTCCCAGCTGATATTGAAGATGGAGATGAGTTCCCAATTCAAGGAACTAAGGATCAACAGGTATGCACCATCTATAACACATTTTATATTTGCTGATAATCTACTATTGTTTGGCAGATCCAATAGAAATGACATTAGTAAAATTAAAGAATTGTTGGAGGATTATGGTAAGTGGTTAGGTAAACCTTTAAAAGTCATCCATGCATTTCAGCAAAAACGTCGCCAAGAGAAAAAGGAAGAACTGTTAACATTAGTGGGAGTTTAAAGCATGGAGAGAACCAAAAAGTACCTGGGTTCTAAACTGCTCTTGGACTCATCAAACAAGAGTACTTCTCAATTTTTTTATGCAGAAGGTGGACGCAAAATTACCAGGATGGAAGGCAAAGCTCCTCTCTCATGCAGGAAGGACGGTCCTAATCAAATCAGTCCTAGCATCTATCTCGATCTACCATGTGGCCACTAGTCTCATCCCAAAAAACATCTATAAAAAAATTAACCATGCGCAAAGGGACTTCTAGTGGGGCTTTAAAGATGAAGGGAAATCACCTTTATTTCAAAAATTGGAAGAACTTTCAACTTAGGAAAAGCATGGGAGGCCTAGGAATAAGAGATATAAAGATGGTTAACAAGTCACTAATAGTTAAGTTGGGCTAGAGATTTCTTGAGAATCGGGATGTAATATGGCCAAGATTTTAAAAGCAAAATATCTGAGAAATCAATCTTTTTGGACTAGGAAATGGTTGTCAAATGAATCTTGGACTTGGGTAGACATTAGGAAATGCAGAGAATTTCTAAAACAAGGAGTATGTTGGTTGATAGGTTCTGGCACAAATATAAAGATCTTGCATGACCCCTAGATCCCAAATTCCAAAATTCCCATGTAGCTGAATGACATTAACTTAGAGAGAGCAACCAACGTTAAATACCTCATTGATAGGGGCTCTAGGACATGGAGGGAAGATTTTATTAGCTCTCATTTTGACAAAGTAATGACATCAAAGATGTTGCAGATCCACTTGTCAAAGGATGAGCTGAATAAGGAAGACCAACTTATATGGATCAAGACCCCCACAAGTAAATTTTCAGTCATATCTATTGACAAGCTAATTTCTAAAGCAGTAAGATCCACATCAGCTTGGAATGAGGGAGAAAAAAAATCCTGGTTGAAAATTTGGAAGAAAAAAAGTGTTCCCTCACGGGTCCTATCATTTGTTTGGAGATGCCTTAATGTTGACTTGCCTCTTAAGAGCTCAATAAAAAAATTCATCTCTAGTTGTGAACATGCCTTATTTGTGGTAACGAAAGAGAGACATCTGCACATTTATTCTTTGAATGCAAACTTGATAAAGTAATGTGGTTTGGATCCCCACATGGTCTCAGGTTAAGAGAGTGCCAAAAATCCCCATTTGAGTGAATTAAAGTGTGGTTGTTTTCCCCTCTTCATTTAAGAATTTTCTAGCAAGGGTTCATCATTCTATGGTGTATTTGGAAAGCAAGGAACACATTAATCTTTGAGCATAAATGGGCAAATGCTAATGCTGAGTCCATAATTGCTAGCACTATAGTGATGGTCCAGGATTACATCCTGGAAGAGGTTAGCCCGAGTTCCAATTCTGATGTCCAACTAGGAAATCTGGGAGACTCCTCTGTCCTTAAATGGAAGCCTCCCCCTAGAGAATCTTTCAAAATCAATGTAGATGGTTCAGTAGGAAACAATTGTGCAACTGTTGCCCTAATCGGAGATCACAAAGGGTCCTTTATTATTCAAGGAGAAATCCGAAAGTTACCCCCTTGAGACCTTGTAGAAGCTAAGCCATGGCTAACCTCGTGGGCCTACAACTAACGAAAGACCTCCCAGGCATGACTTTCCTTTGATCATCGGGATTGCAACAAAGCAGCCCATGCCATGGCTGCTATAGCATCCAAGGACCATGTTTCTCTTAAATGGAATGGTTCAAACCTTCCTCAAAGCATCTTTTCCATTTTCGAAATGGATTATTGTAACCATAAGGATTTGAGTTGAATGAAATTAAGTTAATGCTCCTTACCGAAAAAAAGAAGAAGAATAAAGTGTGATCATTGTAACAATTATGGTGCATATATGGACTTTTCTTGGCTACAACTTAATAAAGATGCCATGCATGCCTTTGTTTGGTAATTTCTTTTTTGAAATAACCGTAATTTTTTCTTGATTAACCAAATAAGGGCATGACCTAACTGTTTTTAAACACTTGAGAGATTTTACCAAAAAGAACAAGAGAGAGAGAGAGAGAGAGCGAGAGAGAGAGAGAGAGCGACTTTACTTGCTAAAGATCATTTCTAAATTAATGGCCACTAAACTAAAAATATGTCTTTTCTAATAATATTTTCCTAAATCAAAGTGCCTTTGTTAAAAGAAGACAAATTTTTATAATATCCTTATTGTTCATGAAAATATGAGATTGCTTAAAGTGGAAAAGTCTAGGGGGAGTCATCTTGCATAAAAAATGATATGAACAAAGCCTACGATAGGGAAGATGGAGTTGGATCTTATTGGAAAAATGATGGAAAGTATTGATTTAAATGCCCCTTGGATTAGTTTGATTAAGGATTGCATTACTTTTATCTCATGTAAGACCACAATTAATGGTTCCCTTAGTAAATCTATTAGTCCCAATAGAGGAATCAGACAATGGGGTCCCTTATTTCCCTTTCTTCTTTGTGTTGAAAGTCATTCATCTAGCCTTGTAGATGCAAAAGCTTCTGGTTTAATTTATAGAATTAAAATCTGTCTGTCCATTCTAGCTATCTTGCACCTTTTTCTTTGTTGTTGATTGTTATATTGTTTCTAAGGTAAACATGAAAGAGATAAAATGTATTTTTTGCAGGTCTTTGGGGAAGCCTACAACCAAGCTATAAATCATGAGAAATCATAATTAATTTTAAGTTCTAACACTCTTACACTTTGTAAGAGGATTATCTCTAGTTCTTTAAGGATGAAACATACTTAATCTCCTTCCCAATATCTAGGTATTCGTTCCTCCCTTTATTGGAATAAGTCTACGTTGTTTGGTTTCTTAAGAGAGAGAGTTGGTAGTAGAGTCTATGGTTGGAAGAAAAAATTCTTATCTCTAGCTGGCAAAGAGGTCTTGTTGAAATATGCCACCTTTGCTATACTTGCGTATGCTATGTTTGTTCTCCTTTTATCCAAGAAAAAAAATTACAACTTGATAAATATCCAAAGTAAATTCTAGTGGGGTAAAGATGGGCATGTCTAGAAATATTAATTGGTCAATTGAGAATGTCTCAAGAAGAGTAAGAAAGACGGCGGCCTAGGATTTCATGATCTAAATGCATTTAACATTGCCTTGCTAGCTAAATAGGCCTAAAGATTCTTCAAAATTCTTATACTTTATAGGTATGTTTCCTAAAATACATTTATTTTCCTAATTCTGACTTCCTAAACTCTGAAGCTAAGCCTAATTCTTCATGGGCCTGGAAAAGTATTGCTTGGGGTCTAGATACTTTGAAAAAGAGTATTAGATAGATTGTGGGGGATGTTGTATCCATTAAATTGGAATCTTGAAGATTCAAAGTGTTAAATCTTTAGCAATAGACCCTTTGTTTTGATTGTTTATAATTTTATCTTTATTTGACAAGTCCGATTGATTAGCACAAACCAATAAGATCCTTCTAACCTTTTTTCCTTTTTTAATGTTGATTTATTTACTTCAAAATTTTTTTATATGCAAATTGATCTTAGTTTATTCATTTAATTATTTCTGAAGTAGAGAATTGTTCAGAAAAGTTTTGCTATAGATTGTAAATGGATACATTGAATGCCTTATTTTAAATAGTATTTGTGTTTTCTGGTAATTTGTTGAATTAAATTATATTTTATTAGCATTGTTTAACAATAATCTTAATGGTAATTTTAGTTGTTAGATGTTAGATATTATGGACTTCCCTATTTCTTATGTGAGTAAGATACAATCATTCAATGATTTTATTTCAAGAGATGAGAAGAAAGGATTATCTTCCTACTTGAAATGGTACGTATAGCATTTGTCAAAACAAATGCTAAACCTAAAGAAAATCAAAATCAATATGAACCCGCAAGGTCCCACTTGGGAAAAAGCAAACACAATTTGTAGACATGCATTTTGAATGCTATGATTGGTACACTGTATGGTGTGTATAGAAAAATTAGGGACTAGAACTGAAATTTGGAATAGTTTGATTAAAAAATAAATAGTTGAAAATGTTGGAACTAAAAAATACACAATTGGTAAATTTCTAGCCTTCAAGATGGTAGAAACCAAATCAGGAATTTCTATATTAGATGATTTCCAATTGATGGTTAATGATTTGGCCACAAAAAAATGAACTTACCTTAATCATTTGTGGCTGCGACACTTATTGGGAAGTTACCTCCGTCATGAAAAAACCATAAAACAATTTAAAACAAAAGAGAAAAGATAGTAGTCTTGAAGATATAATTATAATCATAAGGGTAAAACAAACAAATCGAGATCAGACTACAACAAAGAAAGCTAGTAAATCTATCTCCAAAGCCAATTTAATAGAAAAATATAGAGAAAAAATTTTAAAATAAAAAAATTGGAAAATTTAAGAAATCTTTCAATAAAAAAGAAAAAAATTAAGAAAATTAAAAGTAATAAAAACTATTTTAACTAGGAGTGCTTTATCTATGGAAAGACATGGCAGAAAGTTGCATTTTGTAAGCATCGGAAGAACAAAGGGAAAGTGGAAAGAAATAAAGTAAATTTAGTAGAGATAGAGGCAATAACAGTGGTAGTGATGGAAGAAAATCTTGTAGACAATGCAAAGGAATGGGTGGTAGATACTAGCACTGCCAAACATGTTTATAGTGACATGAGTGCATTCACCTTTACACCCAGTAACAAATGGATAAGTAGTATACTTGAGAGATTCAAGGATTACTCATGTTGTTGGTAAAGGGAAGGCGGGTGTTGTTGAAACTTACTTCTGGAAAAGTCCTAGTATTACAAGATATAATGTACATGAAGGATATTCATTGTAATATTGTGTTAAGAAGTCTACTCAGAAAAAATGGAATAAAACTAGTATTCGAGTATGATAAACTAGTCCTCACCAAACATAATATATTCATTGGAAAATGATATCGTACCTCTAGATTGTATGTACTAAATGTTTTAGAAATAATAAATGGAACTAGTTCTTCTTCGGCTTATATGGTAGACTCCATTGATTTATGGCATGGTAGACTAAGTCACATAAATGAATCATAAGTTAAGAAATTAAAATAAGTAGGATTAATTCCTAATCTAAATAATAATGAACTAAAAAAATGTGAAATCTATGTTGAATCAAAATTTACTAAGAAAAAACATAAATTAGTTGAAAAGAAAAATGAACTTTTAGAATTAATTCATAGTGACTTATGAGATCTATAAAGCACTATGACTAGAGGAGAAAAATTCAACTACGTTAATATTTATTAATGACTATTCTAAATTCACATAACTTTATTTTTTAAGAACAAAAGATGAAGCTGAAGATGCATTCATGAAGTATAAAGTTATGGTAGAAAATCTGTTAGAAAAGAAAATTAAAAGATTAAGAACTGATAGGGGAAGTGAGTATGACTTAATCTCTTTAAGGAACTAATGTGAAAGCAATGTTATAATACATGTAATTACTGCACCATGTACTCTTGAATCAAATGAAGTAGCAAAAAGGAAAAATCATTTTCTTAAGGAAATGATGAATGCATTATTATGCAGTTCAAGCTTGCACATGAATATGTGGAGGGAGGCAGAACTGTTTGCTTGTCTTACAAAAGAGAGTCCCACAAAGGAAAACACGTAAGACTCCTTATGAGTTATGGAAAGGACATGTACTCAACCTTAAATATTTAAGAGTATGGATTGTTTAACTAAAATAGGTATTCATGAATTTAAGAAAAGAAAACTAGGATCAAGACATCTTGTAGATACCTAAATTTTATTTAAATTGGAAATAAGGGCTTACACCCTCGCAAATGTATACAAAGACCCAAAAGTCATACATGGGTTTCAAATTTACAAATTTAGCCCAATTAAAGAGACAAGTCCATTAGGCCTGGTTCAGGTTTCAAACAATAACCCATATGACCACTAAGCCCACACATGTCTCAGCCTATTAGCTGGCCCAAAACCCAGCTTTGCATGGGACCCACATGAGAGAGATTTGAATAAAATCAAATCTGGATTCTCTTAGGTAAAGAAGGAAGGTTATGCTCTCATGGAAAACAAATAATTCCATAAATCGCACTTTTCTCCAAACAAAGAATGTGCAATCACTCTTTTAGACGAAAATGGGTAAGAACATCCAATCAAGGGTTTGACAAGATTCTAACCCTAAGTCTATAAATACCCTCTCCTACATAAAGAAGGGACCTTTGGCTAAAGACTTGAAGCAAGAAGCTCTAGAGAGAAGAAGACTCCCAAAGCATCTCCAGAGCTCTCCAAAGGCTTGAAGACTCAAGGCATACTTTTTAGTCTCTCCATCAACAACAGTTCATTGCTAAAGAGAAGAAGACTTCTTGCATCTCAGAACTATGCCACAAATCCGGCCCTAAGAGCAAGATTCAAAGTGTTTCTCTCCTTTTCGGATCAAGCGCAAAGTCATGAAGAGAAGCGATTTTCCTACAGTAAAGCATCATCAACACCTGAATTCAAGAAACACACCGTCAGACCCTTGGATTTCGTCGACAAAGAATCAGAGATTTTACTCTTTTTGTAAAAGAGTGTAAAAATCAAAGAGATTGCACCCATTCTTTATCAAAAATATTCATTTATTGAATTTGTTACATTTATTTCGTGTTGCGAATTTACGCATGAAATTTGTGTTTACAAATTTCTAGCACACCCGATAGGACACTCCTTTCATCTCTCAAGTCGACATTCAACCTCTACATACAAGACTCGATGGCATCAAAGAAGAGTTTCGTTGATGTAGCTGACGTTGTTGCTATTAGAGGTGAAAAGAAAGCCTTTGGTAGCTTTGGCTCCTCCACCGCCATCTCTAAAGCTAATTACGAGCCACCTGTGACCCGCAACAAGACGAAGAGTGGGACCTCTTACTTGGTTGAGCCTCTCAACCATCATAGGAAGAAGCGTTCTACCAAGAAGAACCCGTCTCATGAGACATCCAATCAGGAGAAGATTCCGCTAGTCAAGGTGGTATCGCCTTCACCTGAAGTAAGGGAATATGTTAGCTTCTGGTTGTCAGATGCTCATTCCAGCACTGGATCTAGGTTTGGATCCTATGTCGGATCTCCATCTCGGGAAACTATCTATATAAGTTCCCAATCATACTTTATTGTCATGCCTGCAATGATGACAGGAGTCGCAGATGACTACGGTTATTGCGAAACTAACAAAGACAGTGGAAGAGAAAGATCTTTAAATTGCTAACTTAATGAACAAGTTGGAATAACAAAATCCAACTGGATCAAGTCAAAGTCCTTCTCATCCGCCAGGTTTCACTCTACAAAGGAACTTGGAAAATCAAGAGCAGGAAGACATAACGCTTCACCAGAATACTCAAAATTCGATGCAACATACTTCTGTCAGATCACTCTTTGTACAACAACTGCAGAATATGATCGTAGATATGATCTGTGCTCAATATGAAGGCCCAACCCAGTCGTCCATGGTGTATGCCAAACCATACTCCCAGCGTATTGAGATTATGCACATGCCAATAGGGTATTAACCTCCTAAGTTCCAACAGTTCGATGGAAAGGGTAGCCCCAAACAACATGTGGCTCATTTCGTCGAAACATGCAATAATGCCAAGACTTTTGGAGATCAGATGGTGAAACAATTTTTTCGTTCTCCTCGTGGAAATGCTTTTGATTGGTATACTGACCTTAAAGTTGGTTCCACTAATAGTTGGGATCAATTGGAATGAGAATTTCTCAATCGCTTCTATAGCACTCATCGGACAGTGAACATAGCAGAAATTATTACTGCACGATAGAGGAAAGATGAACCAGTCATGGATTACATTGATCGCTGGAGAAACCTTGCTCTTAATTGCAAGGACAGGTTGTCCGAAGCTTCCACAATTGACATGTGCATCCAGGGAATGCATTGGGGTTTACACTATATCCTCAAAGGGATAAAGCCCCATACGTTCGACGAGTTGGCTATCAGGGTCCATGATATGGAGCTCAGTATTGCTACACTTGGAGATCTGAGGTCGGGAGATGCTCAAAAAGAAAAAGAAAAGAAAGAATTCAAGAAAGAGATAAAATCCTCCAAAGGCAAGGAGGTTATGATGGTCATAACCAAACCCGTCAAAATCTCTGAAAAGAATAAGGAAGAAAGCAAGGCCAATACATCCCAAGACAAAGGGAAGGCCAAAATGTCTCTGAAAGAGCTCGAAGCAAAAGTATACCCTTTTCCAGACTCGGATGTCTCGGGGATGCTAGATGAGCTGCTCCAGTTGAAGTTGATTGAGCTCCCACCCTCAAAGCGTCCTGAAGAGTTGGGTCGTGAAAATGATCCAAAATACTATCACTATCATTGGGTAGTCAGTCACCTAATCGAGAAGTGCTTCATCCTGAAAGAAAAGATCATGGACTTGGCGCGATAAGAAAAAATTGAAATTGACTCCATGGAGGATGTAGTAGCTACCAACTTGACAACAATCACTTTTGGCTCATTCAGTTCCACTCCTGTATCAAACTCATACATAATGCCGGTGATGTCTTCACAAGATACAAAGGTGTTCTTGCCACCACGTCAACTCACATTTGGATCATTGGGCACCATCACTATCAGCCCCATCACAAAGTCTTTATCCAGCCTAGGGTAGATTTTGTGTCATTCACCAAAACAAGAGTAATAGGCTCCCTTGGTAGAAGATGTACATTTCAAAGTTGAAGGAATTCCTTTTGATGATGAAGGTTGGACTGTAGTTACCCGGCGTAAGCGAAAAACTCAACACCTTTAGACTCCACTTTGTCCAAGACCAAGGCGACACCGAAGGAAAAGTAAGCCCAATGCTAGAGTAAAGAAAAAGAAGAAAAGTGCAAAGAAGAACCAAGTACAGAAAGTTCCACTTGCCGACCCTGAAGATGTTCTCAAGCAGACTCCTCGCATTCCAGTGACTCTTTTAGAGTTCATGCCAAAAGAATTCCTACAACAAGAATACGTAGAGGTTTATGTGGTCTCTTGTCATGCAGTCCATGAAGATGAGACTTCTAAGGACAATGTTGAGGATGTGTCTAACGCAGATTTTATTTCCTCAGACAATGAAGAACAAATTTCAGGTGATAATCCTCTTAAGCACCTAAAAGAAAATCTAGATGCAGGAAAAGAAAGTTCCCCCATTGGTTGCAGGCTAGAGCCAAATACTTCTTGTATGGCTACAATCACATTCACAGATGAGGATTTGTAACTTGGTTCTCATCCACACAATAGGCCCTTGTATGTTACAGGGTACATGCTCAAACACAAAATTTGCCGCATCCTGCTTGATTGCGGATCTGAAGTAAACCTGATGTCAATTCGTATAATGAGACAAATAGGCATCTCCAGATGAACTGGCTCGCAAGAAGCTGATGATTCAAGGCTTTAACCAAGGTGGACAACGAGTAATCGGTATGATTCGAGTTAAACTCATCATCGAAGACTTGAAATCAACCATGCTCTTTCATGTGATTGACTGCAAAACATCGTACCATCTTCTCCTTGGTCGTCCATGGTTGCATGAGACTAGGGTAGTGTCTTCTACCTTGCATCAATGCTTCAAATATTATCAAGATGGAATATAGAAGTAGGTTGTGGATGAAAGTCAACCATTCAGTAAGGCTGAAGCATATTTCACAAATGCCAAATTTTACTTGCGGATGAAGTGATTCTAGAAGCATTACCCGTATCCATCCCCATTTCCAATAAAACTCATAAAGGGAAAGAAGTCAAAGACTTTGTAAGTGAGTCATTCCCTATTAGAAAGCAACAAGGTGATCAAGAAATTTATAAGGTTGCACCAAAGCTGACACTTCCTATAGGCACTAAGGCAATTCCAGTCTTGTGTTATGTGCCAAAGTCACGACGAAAAGAGAGGGATTCATTATTTGAGGCAACAACCAATAAAGGAAAATATCCTCTTATAAGGGCTGACCTTAAGACATTGCAAGAAGACTTAGTTCTTCCAGCTCATGCTATTTCAAATATAGTGGTCTCTAAACCATCTCTTGAAGGGTTTGTGAAGGCATCCACATCAGTACTCGCTACATCACAAACTAACAAGGTAAATTCTTCTACAATTAAGTGACGGCCAGAGGGGTGGTATGATCCCATTGTATGCAAGCTTTTTGAGAATGTTAGATACAAAAAAATGAGAGCCGTGACAACTGGTTGAACTTTCTTCTGTACAAATTGATGATGTAATGCATAGATTGACCGCAACACAATGCAAGTTGTGAATGACAGGAGAGAAAGTGCTCCCATCAAGAGCTGGTATTGGGTCCACTTCCCCCAAGCCTGTTTGTATCTCTAGCAAAAGGAAAGCATCCACTCATCACATTACTGTTGAGGTTGTTGATAAACCAAAGGAAAGGAAGCCAGCACCATCACACTCTTCTACTTTTGATCGGATTGGTAGGGCAACTTCATGTGCCTTAGTGCTTGATCAATCAGGGGGGCAAGCAGCCATGTTTAATCAGTAAACCCAGCCATGGAAAAGGTCTGCACTTTTACACCTTAGTCTACAATCTCCTGATGTCAAACCAAAAAATGACACCAACAAAAGTCAGATCCTACTGTGGCTAAAGGGTGGAATGAACCAAGAAGTTCAATACCTTCTGTTATGAAAAGGAGAATGAAGTTAGAAATATCTCTAAGCAAAACTTTGGTTGTTAGACAACACACTGTGGTTTTCACTAATCAACCAAGCCAAAATCCCAGTAGCGAGAATTAGCCTATGCAAAATGAAGATTCTGACAATCATTAGAAGGGATTTGAAGACATTGCCTCAGTTAACCATATCATGGTCTAAGTGGTTGAAGAACCTTCCTTGGATGATGAACTTGAAGAAGCTCCTCCAATCTTCGAAGAAGGGGG
>JAOXJP010054727.1:0-15877 GCA_025762735.1 Platanus orientalis | reverse complement strand
GAGAATTGATGAGGACATCAAGTCCAAGTGCGAGTTTCAAGTCAACTAGAGGAGGCGCAAGAGCGTTGCACCCATGCTATGGTTTCATTATGGTGTCTTTTATCTTTACATGTTCTTTTATTTTATGTCACATGTTAGTGAGGGTATTTTAGTCCTTAGTTCTATTTTAAGGGTGTTTTTGTTATTATTAGTAGTTAAAAGTTAGTTTTGTCAAGTGAGGATAAGAGAGGCTAAATTTAGCCAAACTTCTATTTTGTATCTAACCTAGCTGTGGGACTCTCTATAAAGAACCCATGACCAGGTTGTTTTACACAATCAAATTTGAAATAAAAAAATTTCTCTTCACGTTCTTGCTCTAATGGCTTCCCTTTCATCTTGCTCTTTGCTGCAGATTGAAGAAACCCAAAACCCTGGAATGGGTCTAGGACTCCATCTAGTTTAACGCTAGTGGTGGAGGCCACTCCCTTCCCCTTGGGTTAAAGGTTTCTCCTTCCCTTTTCTTATTACTTATCTTTGCATATTTTCTTCAGATTTTGTTTGCTGAAAGTAGAGTTTCACAAAAGGATTGTTGATTATCTCTTTGGATTTGAAGTTTTGATTGAAGAGAGGCCTCCTGAATCTTCTCCTTTGTTAGACGACCATCATTCTATAAGCCATCCATCAGATTTTATTGATTTTATTGAGTTATTGCAGGCCTTATACACTTTAGGCGTGACTTGCTGAATTCTAGAGGTTTCACAAGATTGCACATCACTTCAACCACAACACGTCTTTGCTGGAAATCTTTTTCCAAGGTATAAAGTAACCAAGGGTGACATTAGAAGTGATGGGACCCAACCTAAATTTCAGGAGTGATCGAGATACATCCAAGTTTCTATAGATCAGGCTTGATTTTCAGTCAAAAAGTGGTCTCATGATATTGGCTACTACTTCTTCCTCCTAAAACTTTTGCCAGAGCCTTTTCTATAGGGTTATATTAACCCTTGGACGATCCTAAGGGTATTGTTCTTTTTTCAAGAACTGATTGCAATGTTGAGAATCAAGGTGGATATATACAGGCAAGCGTCACTTTGAATTTTTTTGGGGAAGTTCATGAGAACTTCTCTAGTTCTCTCATAAGGGATTTTTTTTTTTACGTGAGTTTTTCCTAGGGTGTTCACAACCCTTGGGCAACTCTAGTGGGTAGACCCCACTCCAGAAAAAAAAAATTTATTGGGGCTGGCAACACTAGCTAGAAAAGAGAGAAAATTTTGAAATTTTGGAAATTTCCCAAAACTGATTTCTGAGCCCGGAAATCCTTCATTATCACCACTAGCATCATCAAAGAGGCATTCTACATTGGATATAGGTATTGATTCTCTAGTTTTGGTTCTTTTTTCGAATCTCCAAATTTTAGGGACTTTTGACATATTTGGCATAAGGCCTGGACCTGAGTTTCCCTATTATTGGTTTAAAGTACTTCCCTAAAATATTATGATTGACAAAATACACTAGTAGATTCATTTTTATTTACTCATACCTTCCCAAGGGTAATCTGGGCTGCTTCCCTTAATCTTGGCCTAAGTTAGACACTTTGGAAAATTTTCAGTTATAATATTTTGGCTCAAGCCTAAGCCTAATTTTTTTTTTCTCTATCCCCAAAATGTCTCAAGAAAAGAAACATTACCATTAGCTCTTTGATTGTTTATTAATTTTGTAATCCCTAATTCCTTTATTGTATATGAATCTAATTTAAAGAATTGTCTAAACTAGCATGTGAACTTGCGTGTAGGAATCTTAGTTATTTTTCGTTATTATTTTATCAATTTTATTCCTATCTCCTAGGCACACACACTATCCTACATGCATGCTGCATCAGGGGTGAAGAAAGAACTCCAGAACTTCAGCAAGAAAATAGATGATAAGTTTGATACAATATCGGCTCAGTTGAATGCTATTCTCCATGCTATCAATCAGCCCCAAGGTTCTAGAAAGGGAAAAGAGGCCATTCTAGAAACGTTTCATCAGGAGGAGTAACAAGATAATATGGCCCAAACGTGCTTTTCGGCCAACCAACCCTTGAAGGAATAGTCATCAAGTAAAGCCCCCAGCTCAATAATTCTTAAAGGCAGCCAAAAGCCCACTCAAGAGAAGCCCAAAGTAATGGTGCAGCCAATTCCATGGAAAAACAAGCTTCCCATTAGATCGCGAGCAAAAAATACAAAGCCAACCATGCTAAATAGTTTGAAGAAAACATCTATTAGTGGATCTCCCCCTCATGCCTCACCAAGTTTGAGGAGTCTAAAGTAGATTGTAAATGACAACCACAACTAGAAAGAACCACTTCTAAATTCGAGGGCGAATTTTCTCCCACCTTGGGTGATGGGTGAATGATGCAGACAATTATTTCCGACTTGTGTATGTGCCATATCACAAAAGAGCATGGTTTAAAACTATGTAATTTTGTTCTTTTTTTTATGAGTTAGGGAGTAGGAACAATAAGGCAACAAGTGCCAAGTCATTAGGAGCCTTAATGGTCAATTTTTGGGTTTAAAAATTTAAATATGTGGGACCGACAAGTGGCTGGTCGTACAGCCCTCTTTAGAGTCCTTTTTGGACTTTAAGAAAATCCAAAAAGGGGCCTACATGGATTGCTGGTTGTACAAGGAGTGGCATGGATTTTATTTAAATTTTGAATTTAAATGAGACCCACACACAGGCTGTACGATAGCCCTGGAATTCCCCAGAAATAACAGATGTCGAGAAGATTTGGTGGGGTTCACAAATCCTCCAAAGCGTGAGCACCAAATTTGCTCACATACCGTCTCTCATTTAAATTAAAAGTGGAGCCCATTACAGCGAAAATATCAGTCCTTACGAATCTTAATTTATTTGGAGACTCTAAGATCTTGTGGGGCCTATTGACTTGATGAACAAGCTAAGAGTTATGGCAAATAAAGGAGTCCTTTCTTTTTAGGATTCTAACTGTTTTAGAAGTTTATTAAAAATAGGAAGTCTTAATTGATTAGGATTTTATTTCTTTTAAAATTTTGTAATCCTATTTAAGGCACATGATTTGATGAATAGAGTAGTGAAGAATAAAGATATTTTTGTTTGAATCTTGGTGTTCCAAGGAGTGGCCATGGGCCTTCTCTCTCCTCTCTCTAGGGTTGATGCCACATGTCTCCTCTACCTCTTCTCATCTCTTTTGTCTCTCCATGTTAGTGCATCTGTAAGCTCCTAATCATATCTCCATCTTCATTTCTCTTTTCTTCTTCCTTCTATCTTTCTCCTCTTTTTCCATTTCTCTGCTCTCTCTCTTCTTTCTTCTTCTTCTTCTTTTTCCTGCTGGATTTTCTGTAACAGCTTGAAGGTCCCCTTCCATCAATCACACAGCTGCATTGACTGCACATAAAATGAGTCCCCTTTCATCCTACATTTAAACCTCTAAACAGGTTCTGCACTGAAGTTCTTAAACCTGTCTCAAACCTCACTTCCTTCCCCTTCCAAATCAGTCCACGTCACAACTTCGCCTTCTCCTAAATTTCAGTAGCAAACAGACATTCTTGATCCACCGTCACTTGTCTTGCGCCACGGTAGCTCTCCTGTTTAGATGGGTGTCGCACCTGCCGGTGTTTGCAGGCTGTAGTTTTTCTTCTTGGATTTTTGACTGGAATGCTCTCATCTTCTACCTTGTTGTATTGGAGGGCTTGTATTTCTCATGCTTCCTTTCCATCTTAATCTATTTCGGCTTTATCGATAAAAAAAAAAAATTATGATTGCTTCTTAGTTGCTGCCAAGAATTCCCAGAACTGAACCTACCTCAAACTAGTCATCTTTTGGGCCATGTTTTGGATTGTTTCCCCTAACCTTTGCACCCTTTGGGCCCATATCCACTGGTGTTATTAATCTCTTAGACCATCCTGCATCACAAGGTCTTCTATAGTCTCATTCTAAAGATGCCTAGTTAAAAAGTCATTACAAAACGTGGGTCCCTTAATTACAAGGTGCTGGGGCTTGGTAGGGGTGGACGGGAAACAAACCTAACCTTTGGCTTTTTGCACAAAGTGGCTGCTCACCGGACTTGAACCCGTGTTTTCATGATGGACAGCCCAATCTGCTACCATTGAACTAAAGCAATGACCTTCTAAGATGCATAATTATCTATGAAAAATCTTATGTAAGGTAAAATCTAAGGTATAACTAGCCATACTAATAACAAAAGTGGTTTGCATACTGATTTTAGTGTCATGAATCTTTGTTACTTGCATAGTATAGTTTTTTAGTTTGTTTACTACTTTATTTAGTTTATTCACTTTATTGTATTGTAGTTGTATTTATTGATTGTAACTCATTGTTATTTACTTCCTATTAGTAATCAATTATTTTATTTGTAGACTTTTTTTGTTATTTACTCTCTATTAGTAATCACTTATTAACCTATTGTTATCATTTTATTTCCTAGTCATTTTATATATTTTTTTCTTCTAATGGTTTGAAGTTCCAAATTTCACTTTACTCGCTTCCTTGTCCCTTCCCGATGCTTCCTACTTGCTCTCCAAACGCCTCAAAATCTTTTTCGCTTCTCATTTCCCCACGATTTATTGAGCCTTGCTTCTCGTTCTGGTAACTATGGTTCCTACACCATAAATGACTTTTTTTTTGAAAAGTAATGTAATATAAGCAACCCAAGAAACGGGAACAGAACACTAGCATAAGCCATGCTAGGAAGATAAAAGAAAAACAAAAGAAACAAGGCTAAACATGAAGAAAGATAGAGTCGTCCCAGTCAAAGATCCATGTCGTGAACAGAGGATGGTATCTTATATTTGGACTTAACATTAAGATCTTTCAATTGGTATCTTCCTCAAAACATGCTACATCTGAGATTATGAGGTTATGCATGGAAGTTTTAACTCCTCATGTCCGGAAGAAGAATTTAAATTTTATGACTTTAATAATAGCTAGTATGCATGTAACCCTTTTGTCTCATGGTGTTCGTGTGTGCAAATGATATGGATAGTCAAGATTTCCCCTACATCAGCATATAATTGGCATATCCTGGTTTTAGGAACATGTTGTCTTTTGAGAGGGCAGACAAGGTTAAGGTTTATGTTAGGCTAATCTAACTGCTAAGAGGAATCATTACCTGCCCCTCTCCCCTGAAAAAAAAAAACTGTGAAGAGGAAAAGTAAAGACGGGATCTTGAGTTTGCTTAACTGAGATTAAGAGGCACATAATCTTCATCTGATAACAAATATTAATTGAAGAATAATCTTTATCTTTGTCTATGAAGAATAAATTAGATGCATTTTAAGTGAGAACTTTTAGAAAAAAGGCAATAGATTCAGAAAC
The DNA here is from genome assembly GCA_025762735.1 of Platanus orientalis. Classification (NCBI taxonomy): domain Eukaryota; kingdom Viridiplantae; phylum Streptophyta; class Magnoliopsida; order Proteales; family Platanaceae; genus Platanus; species Platanus orientalis. The sequence goes on along the minus strand of JAOXJP010054727.1, from coordinate 10,543 downwards.
TGCACATCAAAATTAAGAGTCAACTGATGTAAGTAAATGACAAGAAAAAGATACTAATACCAGCAGAATTAAGTATGCTCAGAGTATCGGGGAAGAGGCGGTTCAATTTGATAAATTGTGGGATGTAGCGGATGGTTTATCACTTTCATAACCTCTACATGGTTGCTGAGTAGATGGACCAAATTAGATGAATCAATTGCATTCTGGTTGTTTCTTTAGAGACGAGCAAACTCAAGTAACTCAGCAAAGCCTTATCCGAACTTATTGGGGTCTTCAACACAAATCCTGCTTCCCTTCCACTCTATCTAGTACCATATCATCTGTTAAATCAAGTCTTTATGCCTGCTGGTACTATCTTGGCCCATTTCCTTATTGGCATTCCCATTATCCTTTTTAGAGCCTTCAAGTTGCACCATATAATTCCTCACCAGTGTAGTTATTGGTCTTTGTTGCACATAATCAAACCATATCAATCAAGTTTCTCTCATCTTGTCACCCGTTGGTGCTAACCCTAACTTCCTGTGAAAGTATTCATTTCTAATTCTATCCTTTCAAGTATTGCCACTCATCTATCTCAACATCCTCATCTCAGCTACACTCTTTCTATTATATATTATTTGTTGGTTGCCTGGCATCTGCTCCAAAAAACGTGAATAATCTTACTGCCATTTATAAGCTTTCCATTTAATTTTGTTGGTATAAATCGATGACAGTGGCATTTGAGAAGAAGCTCTCCACTTCAGTCATCCCTCTCTAATTCTATGCACTAAAAGAAGGTTCCACTTAGATTTGAACTTGGTTTAGCAGTTTCAAAGCTCGATATCCGAACTGCTAGACCATGGAACTTGGTTATATCATCAAATGAGAGTGAAAAATTCTTGTAAAGAGAAGGTTATATATTATTATCAAATATATGGAAAATTAATGATTGTTCTGAAATATCCACTTCCTATATGAAAGAGTAAGTTGAAAAATTCTCCATAGTTATTGGAGTAATTTGGATAGCATATGGCATGTTTGTAAGTGTGTAAAAAGAATGAGTTCATACACATTAACTTTCCCATTAAGTAATAGATCCAAGAAAGAAAACATCAAACTCCTTGCCTATCTAGGATGAGAGGAATTGAGCTTTGTGCCATACTTGAAGGAGTTAATGCCAAGGAAGCCACCTTCACTTTTCCCTCTCATATGTCTGGCAAGTATGATAGGGGTGGATTACCAAAAAAAAAAAAACAGTATGATAGGGGTGATTACTGGAAGAAGAGGATCTGTAAATGTTAAAATGGGCCTATCACCACGATAATTATTCCCCATCTCTTCCTCCCCCCCACGCCCCACCCCTCTCCCTCTTGTTAAGAAGTGTAACAAATCTTCTCAAATTCCTCAAATGGCCTTCAGAAGACATTTGAGCATCAAGGGATGGTTGGCATGACCATGTTAATGTGCAAGGAGCTGTTTAATGGTGACTTTTTCAAATACCTTATTAGCCTTCAAGGGTCATTTGAAAATGGGCCCATCATCACCGTATCATTATTATCCATCACTTCCTCCTCCTCCCCTCCCCCCCCTCCCCCCTCTCTCAACCCTCGCCTCCCTCTTCTGTTGAAAAGTTTAACAAATCTTCTCAAATACCTTAAATGACCTTCAGGGGAGCATCAGGGGATTTTTGGCATAACCATTTGTTCTATATTAATAAGCGAGGAGCTGTTTGATGTTGAACTACCCAGATACTTTCCTGACCTTCAAGGGCCATCTTAGGATCTTCCAACACTGCTGAAATGATGATAAATTTCACTGTTGGTTGGTGAGATTATACCTATTCTCTCTCCTTTGACAACTTGGAACCCTAGAATTCCCCTCCCCCTTTTTTCTGCATTCTGTTTGGACCTGCTTGGCCAATTTAGGATTAGTTTTCAAATATACATTTTGGGTTAGAAAGTTTCTTTTTTATTATTATCATTATTGTTAATTATTATTGTTATTATGTTAATTATTACTACTACTACTACTAGGATTATTATTATTATTATTATTATTATTATTATTATTATTATTATAATGGTTATATTTAGAGTGTTAGTATTAATATTGGTCTTATTATTACTGCTACTACTTATTTATTTTATTTTCAACCTCTTGTTTTTTGAGGATTGACCATCTGAATTGGTTGGGTGTTTTCCTCTTTTTGAGCATCTTCTAGATTAGGATGTGACTGATCCATCCAGAGTGCCAGTTCCAGACTCGGTAAGTTCAACAGGACAGCTGGTCCAGGTTTAATAACTATGGAATATGTTACTTTTATGCATTGTATCATATATTTTTAATTAACGCATACTTGTGAACCACTTAAATTCATCTTTTTTGGACATTTAGAAATTTTCTATGTCTTGACTATTGACCCCAATTATGCGTGAATGTTTGGCAAACACTTGATGTACACATATTGAATCCTTGGTGTTCTTTAGGTTCATATCATCAATACATGGTGCAAATTGTACCAACAGCTACACCTGAATTGTGTAGGTTTTGCAAGAGGACTTTACAAAGTGTCACATTCGTTCCCACTTGACATCACTGCTGGAAAGTAGAGATTTGTTGGGAGCAAATTCAAGATATGCAAAAGTGAGAACTGTAGATGTATTCATGCTTCGTGAGTGATTTCTTTATGCACTATCAACTTGAATATGGTGAACAATTTCCCTTCATAGATGATGCTTTATTTATGCCTTGCAAATAATGAGCCAAAGCATACAGTATCCATACCAATTATCTTTTACTTTCATTATAGACTATGGGCACCTGTATCTAAGTACTTGGTTACTGTTGTTTTACTTTTCAAGTTATGTAACGGACTTTAATTCTGTGAGTAATATATGTGCTTAAATGGTATTGTTTCTACTTCATGATGCATTATCATATCCCTCTGTTTTTTGTTCATCCACCCCTTCCTTTTCTCTATTTTTATATTACACATTTAGTCTTGTTGTAAACATGCTAGGTTACCATTATTTATCTAACATTATGAACATTGTTTACTCACAATCTTAGGTGTTCCAATCTTGATGTACCATTTGATACCATTTGAGATGTTAGAAATGCATTTTCTGATACTATGAATTTTGTTGTACCATTTCTGGCCCTGCCATGACCGTCGGGCACTGCACTACCAATTCTCTGTCGTCATTTTATAGCTGACAATTTCTGAGACCAAAAAAAGGGGAAGTAAATAGAGCAGCATATTATAAGCAGAGATGAGAAGCTTTGTTGACAACTGCAATAATGGTCATAGACAAATTACTGAACTCTTCAAGCCTTGCAAGGCTTAGCAACTGAGTGTTAGGTTGTTGAGGTTTCAATAACACTGTGTTAGGATCCTTGGAATTGGAAATTGTGGGAGTTTAGAATGGTAGCTAATGACCAAGAGTGAATTTAAGTTGATGATTCAAAAACAAAGTAAAATCTCCAACAATTTTTGCACTGCTTTACAATTCAAAACTCCCTATTAGAGTTCTAAATCTTATGGTCGTGGAGGTTTGGATTGTGGAAAGAAAATTGGTAGTTCTTGTATTTTTTAATGAGAATTTTTTTTTATTACTAAAGCGGGCAAAAAATAACAGAGGGAGGGTATGAGAAATCCCCAGCAAAAGAAAGAAAAGAGGGTAGGACCCCCAAGAAATCAGAACAACCCCAAAGCCTCTCACACCTCACCAATCCTGACAATTCTATCCCAATGCCTAGGAAGATCCCCATTAGGAATCCCCTTATAGCTTTTGCAACGTCTAGCCCAAAACTAAATAAACTCTTTAGCCCTCCTATGGACTTGCCAAGCCGGCTTTGAATAACCTATAAACACTTGGTTGTTCCTCTCCTACCAAACTGCCCAACACAACGCTATAGGTACCAAACGCCATAGGGGCAATAAATGTAGCTCCAAAATCCCTAGATACTCCACACCAAATCTCTCAAGAAAAAGGGGTAGTGGATGAGAAGATGAGAAGCCTATTCTGCCTCATGATAACAAAGAAGACAAATACTAGGTAAATAAAAGCCTTTCTTCTATAATGAATCCATAGTCGATATTTTCTCAAGCACCTCAGTCCACATGAAAAATTGGACCTTTAGGGGGACCTCGTTATACCAGACAACCTTCCAAGGCCCAATTACCATCCTGGGATTGGCCACATGCCTATAGCAAGACCTCATCGAAAACTCGTCCCCCAAGACAACCTTTCACATTCGTCAGTCTACAAGATCTTGATTTATATACGATGCTTGCACCCGAGCCAAGAACTAAGTCACCCTCGGAATCTCCCAGTCAAATAAAGCCCTTCTTAGAATCAGAGCCCACACTACCTCACCACCATGTATGGAAAAATTGATTGCCACTTTTGATGTTGGATTTGCCACCATTCCAAACACATTTGGGTAATCTTGCTTGAGTGACCTCTCCCCACACCAAATGTCCCCCAAAATTTAATCCGCCGCCCATCCCCCACCTCATAAACTAGACCCTTTTTAAATAAAGACGTGAACTGTGTAATCCCCCTCCATGGGCTATGGTCGTAGGGACCCCTATGGACCAAGGTATCCCACCCATCCTCCTAACCAAACTTGGCAACTATCACCTACCTCCACAAACTCCCTACCTCTAGCCCGAATTTTCACAACCATTTACACAAAAGAGCCTTGTTCATAGATTGCAAACAACATAAACCTGTTCTCCCTTTATCCTTTGGAGTGCAAACCCTCTCCACGACACCAAGTGCAATCTCGTACCATCTTCCCCCCCTCTCCAAAGGAAATCTCTTTGGATTTTTTCCAAAGATTGATAGACAGACCTGGGCATAACCAGAAGAGATAAATAATGAATGAGAATACTCGCCAGAGTTGCCTTTATTAGAGTAAGCCAGCCCCCTTTCGAAAGATAACGGGACTTCCATCCATTAAGACGCTTCCTCATCCATATAATCATTGGATTCCACACTTCCTTTTTCTTGTACGTAGTCCTGAGAGGGAGCCTCAAGTAAGTAGACAGAAGCTTTCCTTGCATGCACTCCAAATCGGCCACGAGCTGGTCCAAGTTTGGGACCTCTCCTATAGCTATCAAGGAGCTTTCCCCCCTAATTAAGGCGAAGACCAGATATAACCTCAAAACATTGGAGTACACATCTTAGCATCCTTATTTGCCGCTGGGAGTTGTCACTAAATATGATGTTATCATCTACAAATTGCAAATGAAACACTACCACCTCCCCCTGCCCTAATGAAAAACCTTCAAACATTCTCACTTCTGCCACCCTTCCTAGCAAACTCCTCAATACACCAGCCACCATCAAGAATAAGAGAGGAGAAAGGGAATCCCCTTAACGAAGACCTGTACTATACCCAAAATGCCCCTTCGGCACCCCATTTACTAGCATCGAAAACGAAGCCAAGCTAAAACATTTCCGAATCCACTCCCTCTACCTCACCCTGAAATGACATCTCCGCATCACATACATAAGGAAATCCCAATTTACATGGTCATAAGCTTTCTCAATGTCCAACTTACATATCAACCCTAGTTTACCCTTACGGATCTGAGTGTCAATACATTCATTCGCACATAAATTCTGCCATGGATCTCTTTTAAAGAAAAACACCCTGTTCCCTCGAGACAATTCTCAGAAGTACTTCCTTAAGACGCAACGCCAGACATTTGGAAATTATTTTATAGGTGTTACCCACCAAGCTCACAAGCCTAAAGTTAGATAGCTGATCAGCTCCCTTCCTCTTAGGAATGAGGGCAATGTAAGTGGCGTTGCTTCCTTTGTCGAGAAAGCATTTCTCATAGAAATCTTTACTAACAAGTATTAAGTCCCCCTTAAATCACCTCCCAACAGGTTTTGTAAAATGCTAGTGTAAACCCATTTGGCTTTGGAGCCTTGTCTCCATCCAACATCTGCACTACCTTTTTGACTTTCTTTTCCTCAAACGGCCTCTTCAACCATTCCTCTTGACCTTCCCCCAGTTGAGGTAATTACAAACTGTCCACTTTTAGCCTTAAAAGCCATTCATCCTAGAATAATGCTTGGAAATAATCCTTCACACGAGTATTTATATCCTCTTCATTTTCCACCCGTATGCCCCCAATCCTAAGATTATGGATGTTGTTTATCGACCTCCGAGAAGAAGCCATCCTATGAAAAAACTTTGTACTGTGGTTCCCTTCCTTTAACCACTGCATTCTAAACTTTTGCTACTACATAATCTCCTCCATCTCAAGGACCCTCTCGAATTCCATTTGAGCTCCCTTACGAGCAATCGTCTCACTCTCTTCCAGACCCTCGACCTCTGTCCCACCTTTGAATATCATCCAAATAAGATTTCTTTCTCCTCTCAATATCTCCGAAGACCTCCTTATTCCAAACCCTAAATCGATCCCCAAGACCTTTTAATTTCAAACGAAATTTCTGACCCAGAGGACCTTGCACATCGATCTCTTCCCACCAACCCTTCACCATGTCAACAAAACTGGGCTGGAGAAGCCACATATTCTAAAATTTAAATGGTGGAGGCCCCGACCGAGTAATCACTTCCCCGCCTTTCAACAAGATGGGAATGTGGTCCGACCTTGGTCTTGGTAAGGCGTGTACAAAAACTGGTGTGAAATCTATCTAACTTGCTCATGGGAGGTCGATCCTGGAAATTTCACCATGTGAACCATGCCCCTAACATTGGCAGATTTATTAGTTCATTGTGATTAACAAATTTGCAAAAGTCATCCATATCCTTTGTTCTTCTAACTGCACGACTCCTTTCCTCTAAGTATAAGACCTCGTTGAAATCCCCCCTATGCACAAAGGCAGCTCCCTTTTTTATCTAATAGCCTGCAGCTTCACAATAAAGGTCTCCAACCGGTTACCAGACGTCGGACCATACACCCCGGTTAGAACCCATTTCTAGTTATCGCCTTTAACTGCAGCCACCATTGAGACAAAGAAGATATCCACCCACGACTCTACGCACTCCACCTAGTCCTTATCCCAAAACAACAAGATCCCTCTTGCCGCCCCCTTTGATGGCAACGCAATCCAGCCCACACTGGTAAAATGGCACAAACTACACACAATATCCTTGTCCATACGATCCATCTCCATTTCTTGCAGAATCACAATCTGATTTATTTTGGCTAACCATTTCCTGCACCAAACGCTTCTTGTCAATGCTTCCTAGGCCCCTCACATTCCATGACAGAATGTTGCACTTCATCGAGCATAAGAACGAAGCCCTTTGGTCCTTTGCACAAACCCCTCGCCTTCAAAACCACCCCCTTTGTCATATGACAAACCCCAACTGAGATTCCTCAATTCCTTGGGAGTTTTATCCTTCTCCCCTCTCTCCCTAGCCATTCCCTGTCCTTGATTTACAGACGCCCTTTTCTATAGTTCCGCAAAAAGTTCTCACCATTTGTTCCGAACCCTCAAAGGATAACCCTAAAACCCCACTTACCTGTTCAATTGTATTCATAACCCAATCGGATTCCGTCGATAGTGGGGCTTCCTCCAGCGTTTGGTCTGACCAGGAAACTAAAGCCAGTTGCTTATCATGAGACAACTTCACTGATTCAACCACAGAACAATAGTACCCCGCCTCCTACAATTCCTCTTCCATCCCAGTACTGCTACCCCCATGTATCTCCCCTCCATTCTCCCTGTCCCCTTGCCCTGGGATCATCCCATAGGCCTGCCCTATCCACGGACCCTGATTTTGCATCTGTGAAAGATATACCATATCACCAGTAAGACAGCCCCAGCCCCAGAAGGGACCAACTTCCCAAGTACCGGCTCTTCCTGATGTTTGAAACTGCTGCCGTTCAGCTCCTCCCATCCAGGCATCATCGAAACTGCAGGAGGTACATCTCGAATTACTTCGTTGCCAGCCGAGGGTAGAAGACAAAGATCCTTACCTGAAGTATTTGCCACTGATGCAATTTCCCGGCCCGTGTGCCCGCAGGATTCCAATGGCTTTGCCGTCACACAACCACTCATCGCAAGTTCTGATGCTAACAAATAGGAATATGATTCAACCCAACATTAGTCAATTTCCATGCTTATTTGGATTCCATGGATCAAAACAAGCTAAATGGAGAAGAATTATTGGGGGAGGGGTTGACACTTATGCGCAAACATTGATTCTGCTGCAAATTTAAACATCACTTGCATTTTATCCACTGCCACAGTAATATTCCTTTGAGGCGAGTCAAGAACAAAAAGACATCTGTGAAGCACGATTCTTTGAAGGTGAATTAAGGGGAATACACATCTATGATAACTGATAAATATAATTAATCACACTACTATGCATGGATGGATAGAAAATGAAGTTGAAGCAAGAAAAGTATTTAATGGAGGCTTTAATGAATGGATAGCAAAACCAGTGTAAACAAGAAAAAGAGTAGTGTCATTTAAAAATCAATAACCAATAAGGTGGGCATTCTCAATTTCTCCTCATGTTTCTTAGCAACTTTGTATAGTGTCTGGAGAGAAATCTTCATTATCTTTGCTCTTGGCGGTATATATGCATGTAGAGAAGCGATCCTTTTTGTGTCTCCTATATACTTTTTCATCTTTGTCCTCACAATCATCCAACACGAGTTGCTCCTAGCAAATGGAGTCCCACCTTAAAATGAAATTTCACAACTTTGGTAGCTGAAAAAAAAAAATCCAATTATTGGGAATATAGCATCAACCAGAAAAATGTATATTTCAAATCGAATATATCTGTAACCCATTTTGAAACATGTCTCAGGCTCGACTCATTCAAGTTTGCCTTAGCCCAGAAGTGATTTTGGGTTCAGGCTCAAAACTTAAAAGTCCATGAAGCCCTTGGTCCAATATCTGAGGTGTGAAGTCAACAAGAGCTGACCTAGCTTCTCTCATGGACTCCCCTATGAAGTAGAGCATTATAGATGGTTCAACTTATGTTTGTGGGTCACAGTACAAATCAACTAAAATAATACTAGTATTTATATTGTCAGACATGTTGAATTAAGTTAGAATTATTATAGATTACTGTCCATTGATGATTAGCTGGGCATGATTTCTACATCCTTGTGATGATATCAAATTCAACAGAAATATATGCATTACATTTAAATAATATCCTTTTTCTAAGTAATGATACTTATAAATATATTTTCCTAACATAATCTATTGGAAACACTTGTTTGCAGGTAGTCTCCAATATACCTTTCAATATAACTACTGATGTGGTTAAGCAACTTCTTCCGATGGGTGACATTTTTTCAGAAGTTGTCCTTTTACTCCAGGTTGGTATTATTTCCTTTTGAACTTAATTTTTTTTTTCTTCTTATCCCTGTGTTACTAACATGGAATTTGATAATTAAATGTCACTGGATAGTTTTATAACTGTGATTACTGATTATTCATTTACTTTGGATAGAAATTCTTTTGATCAAAACAATTTGGGCTTGCTAGATGTGTGTGATGGCAATGTCTAATTTCATATCTATTTGTGGTCTGTTTTTCTTTTTCTCTCTTTGATGACATTATGTAATCAGTAATTGGAAAGCCTAGAATGTCTTCAAGGAGGTAAAAGTAACCATAGAAGATTGATGAAAAAAGTCAAAATAACCAAGAAATTTGTTACCATAAGTGACCTAATCAAACCTAATTATTTTGAGTGGGTTGTGTCTTAAGAAATCAAGAACAGGCCCCCAATCTTGCTTGAATTTCTTTGCTGATGGGCTCCTTTATTACAAAGCAGTAACAACCTCACATGTAAGAAGTGAGGATTAAATATGTGACATTTCCTATAGTCTTAATTATGTGATGTTTCTTATAATCACATCAAATTTGCAATTCCTTACATATATCAGCACATTTATAATATCAAATTTTCTTTTATTGTTTTTGTTTCATGCATTTATAATATTTTCCCACTTATCTCACTATCAAGAGATTCAAAACACGAGAAAGATTAGTTGTCTTATAATAACAAAAAGATATCTTCCTTTAAATTATCATGCTACTTAATTTGTTCCATGTAGATAAATTGACAAATGATTTCAGGATGAGACAGCTTTGCGTTTGGTGGATGCATCTTTGCAGACATCCGAGTACCGGCCCATCAATATTTTTGTGAACTTTTACTCAGGTATTTTATTTACTCTTAAAACCCAAAACACCATAAACATACGTAAGTATGTTTTATATTCCTTTTCTTGTTTCTTTATCCTCAAGTATGTATTGTATTTTTTCTATTTTAACCCATTAAAAATAAGGGCTGTTTAAAACACTATGTTTTCTTTTTTTGAAAGATGGTTTAAATAGACATCAATTTCTTAAAACCAATAATTTATCTACATCTTCCTTGGTCAAGAAAATCTCAAACCCTATAATTTATTTTTTTGGTTGGAAAACCATAATTGTTAAATGGCATCAATTGCCATCTTTTGATTACAACAAATAAAGTTAATATATTCTCCTGGGTAAATTATATATATATATATATATATATACAACAACAACAACAACAACAA
>JAOXJP010054716.1:0-30110 GCA_025762735.1 Platanus orientalis | reverse complement strand
CTTCAACGCTAGCACATCTCACCCAATCAACCAGCCCCTTTCTCTAGCCCAAAAAATCCGTAATGATCCACCTTATTTTTCCCTAAATCTTAACAATAGCCCAACCCTGGAATCTCTATGGCACCCATTCAATTATTCCTACATCTCTTGATCTCTTTTCTCATCAGTAAAACCCTGGAACCCTATTTTCTGTTTCTCAAACATCACTAAGAAAAAATATTATATTCTCCCCTCAAAGTAAACCAAAACTAGATTTTGTTTTTCAAATTTAACAAAAACCATAAGATTGGGAATGCATACTCTGTATAATAGGATTTCTAGGGCATAAATGATTATTATTCACAAGAAAAAGAATTACCCTCATTGCCCTGTATCAAAAAATAAAGATCTCAGATGGATTGTCTTCTTCCTGATCTTGAATCTATTACATTTATGGTGCTTCTTTTGGAGGGCTACCGTTGTTATAATAAATCTTTAAAATAATATATTTTGATAAATCCTAGAGAGGGTCAAATTTGCATTCACCCCACATCACTCTCCCTTTTGTGCTAACGACCAAGTGTTAGGAAATTTGCATTGCTATGCAATTTACCAGAACTCTGTCAGCTACATTAGACACCAAAGGGCAGAATGGTGTTAAGGTGGCTGTAAAAGCAACTCTCACTAGCATTTCAAGGTGTTCTATAAGTGGAAGCTTACCTCAACCCCAATGCAGGATCTAGGGATTCCAATCAGTTTGTTTGATGTCTATGAATTTCCTAGGGAATTAATTAGACTACACTGCTTCAAAGAAATAAAAAAAATTACAGAAAATAAAAATTACGCTCTACGAGCAGATGCACACGACGTACCGACAATGACCCATATCCGTAAAGGCTGCTCGAGGACAGCATACCCAAGCCACTTCCAGTATCAACCCTTTGATCATAACTCAATGGAGTGACAGATGGAACATTAGGCAAGGCCGAAGGCATTGAACGACCACTACCACCAGAAAACAAAGAATCAGAAGCAGGATGAAGATTGCGACCACCATCCCGATCTTTGAAGATATCATCTCGAAGCCTCAAAACGACTTGAACAAGTGCATCTCTCACGCTACTAACTTTTCCAACCACCTAAATGAGCAAAAGGAAAAATAAATAAATAAGATTATATCATCAGAAAATAAACAAATCAGCTACTTGGTGCAGAAACAGACCTCAACAAGCTCATCATTCCCCTCAGCACACTTAGGCTTGTCACCTTTAGAGATACGAACATCAGCTTTAGTTCTCTTCCGTATTTCATTTATAATAGAACCACTTTTTCCAATAATACATCCAATAATTTTGGATGGAACAAGAAGACGGATGCTAACAGTGTCATCATCATCATCATTGTCGTTGATCTTCCCTTGCAGCAGCAGGACAGCTTCAACAGACGATGATTTCATATCTTCGGAGGACTGCAAAATATTTGAAGATACACATTATCAACATGTGTCATTTTTTTTTTTTGAAAGAGTAAGGTAATGTAATGCATTAAAGACAACAAAAACTCAGCATGAGAAATGCTACAAGGCCCACCAAAACGAGCCAAAACGAAGAGAAAAAGAGTCCAATAAACAGGAAGATGAGATCAGTCTTGTCCCAACGACTACAAGATAATAGTGTGCCAGTCATAAATCCATGTCATAAAAGTCGGTCTCTCCCGTGTCTGACTAACAAACACCCAATCATACAGCTTTGCTAAAAGAGCGTCAAGGATCACCCGATATGGCCTGGACTTATTATCAAACGTCCTCCTGTTCCTTTCATCCCAAACGACCCAACAAATCGCTACTGGGATTGCCTTCCACATAGCTTTACCCACTTCCTTACCACTATTTCCAACCTGTCTCTGCCAACATTCCAACAAGTTCCTCACCAAACTTGGCTGAACCCAGTTAACATCAAAATGAGATAAGAAGTAGCACCAGAGAGGCCTAACCCATGCACAATGAATAAATAAATGCCCAGAAGATTCTGCATTAGCCATACATATGCACCATCTATTTGAAATAATCATCCCTCTCCTTATCAAGTTATCCACCGTAAAAACTCTATCCCACCATAACTCCCACAATAGAAAGGACACTTTCAATTGGATAAGCTGATTCCAAACACAATCACCCGGATATGAGCGGTCGGAAAGGGGACATAGAGCATCCGCCATTGATCTCACTATGAATCCCTTCTCATCTAAAATCCAACCCATCTCATCTTACATATCTTCATCTCCAATCTCATAGTGCTCCAACAACTCCAAGAGGCTCCCCATTTATTCAACTTCCCAATCATTAAGATTTCTACGAGGCCTAATGTTCCATGATCGAAACACCCTTGACCTAAGCAAGTGGTCTTTCATTGACCCCCATTTCTCCCCCGCCAAATCATAACAATTCGGAAAAAGCACCCTCAATGACTCCCTAGAACACCACGGATCATGCCAGAACCTCACCCTTTCTCCATTGTTTACTTTGAAAATCACCAGCCTAAAGAAGGAATCCATCCCTTTACAAATTCCCTTCCAAACCCCACACCCCATAGCTCCCCTCGGCTCTCTCGGTTCCCACCCAAGGTGTTCCTCTCCATATTTTGAAACCACCACACGCCGCCAAAGAGCATTCTTCTTACTACCAAATCTCCAAAGCCATTTACAAAGCAAGGCTCTATTAGCAACCTTTATGGGGCGAAGGCCCAATCCCCCTTGGTCCCTTAGCCTACACACATGCTTCCGTCCAACCCAATGAATATTTCTCGTCTCAGAGGACGATCCCCACAGAAAATCCCTCTGCATCCACTCGAGATGATCAATGACTGAACATGGAGCCTGAAATAACGACAAGAAGTGTGTTGCCAAATTGGCCAGCACACTTCTCAGCAACACCAACTTACCCCCTTTAGACAAATACCTCCATTTCCAACTAGCAAGCCGATACCCCATCTTCTCCACTACTGGATTCCAGATTTCCTTGGACAAGGACTTCGCTCCAAGGGGTAAACCTAAGTAAGTGATTGGTAATACAGCTACCTCACACCCCAAGAGAGAAGCCACCTCATTAATACTTGGAACCTCCCCCACAAGGCTCACTGTAGACTTTCCCCAATTCACTTTCAAACCCGTAGTTGCTTCCATTATTAACAAAATGCATCTCAAATTCCTCACCACCTCCAAATCCGCTTTTAGAATAAAAAGCGAGTCATCTGCAAATTAGATAAAGGATATGTTTGGTCCCTCCCCAGTAAATGAAAATCCATCCACAATGCCTACAAACACAGCTTTAGATGTCATTCTTCCCAACAAATCAACTACCATAAGAAACAAATAAGGAGAGAGTGGATCCCCTTGCCTCAAACCTCGGCTACCCTTGAAGAAACCCTTCGGAGAGCCATTCACCAAAACAGAGGACGGAGACGACACACAAATTTTTATCCAATTTCTCCACTTCATCCCAAATCCCATTTGACCCAACACCCAATCAAGATAGCCCCAATTTACATGATCATAAGCCTTCTCCATATCCACCTTGCAAATGATACCTGCCCAATTCATTTTTTACACAGCATCTATACATTCATTAGCCAATAAAGCACAATTTGTGATCTGTCTTCCTGGTATAAAAGCAATTTGAGATTCTAAGATGATTTGGGGAAGGACTGACTTAAGCCGAATCGCCAAGGTCTTTGCCAATAATTTATATAAACATCCCACCAAACTAATGGGCCTGAAATCTTTAATTTAGGTGGCATTTTTCTTCTTTGGAATCAGGGAAATAAATGTTGCACTAAGAGACTTACACCATTGATCTTGTCCATGAAACACCTCGAATGTCGTCATTACCTCCTTTCCTACTGCATCCCAACACTCCTTTAAAAACAAGAAAGGGAATCCATCTGGACCCGGGGCCTTATCAACTTCCATGCTATTGAGAGCATGCCTCACCTCCTCCTCAGAAAAGGGTCTCTCTAGCCAATCCCTATGAACATCAGAGATTCTATCAAAGTCCACTCCTTCTAAGGATGGCCTTATAGGGAGAGGATCCTTGTATAAATCAATATAGTATTGTTCAATTGCATCCCTAATCTCACCTTGATTATAAATCCACTCCTCATCCACCTCCAACCGGGTTATTCTATTCAAAGAGTTCCTCAAGTTTGCCATTCTATGAAAAAACTTTGTATTTGAGTCACCTTGTTTAAGCCAAGTTGCCCTCGATTTTTGCCTCCACAAAATTTCCTCCTTTCTCAGATAAGTGTTATATTCCCCTTCAACCTCTAACTTTAATTTCTTATCTTCCACATTCAGCCCATTTACCATCCATTTATGCTCCAACTTCTCCAAGGTGTTCAAACACTTCAGTTTTCTTGCTTTCAGGCCCCCAAAGACCTCCTTCTTCCATTAGATAATTTTCTCTTTTAAAATTTTCTGTTTTTGAGCAAAGACAAAGCTAGCTGACCCGTCAACTACAGTTTCCAACCACCACTTTTTTATAAGCTCCTTCAATCCAGGGATTTCCAACCACAATCTCAAACCTAAATGGCCGCGGTCCCGAGGTAGAGTACATTGCTTGGAGAAGAACAGGGCAATGATCTAGTCCAGGATTGGGAAGAGCTTCTTGGGAAGGGAGCGATCCTTGCTCTAACCATTCCGAGCTCAGCAAAAATCGGTCTAGTCTGCTACTAACACACCTATCTTGGTTATTTGTCCACGTAAAAGTGGCCCCTTGTAACGGAAGATCAATCAGCTCCATTTCCTGGATTAGGCTATCAAATTGTTTCATATGTCTCATCATTCTAGTAGCCCCCAACCTCTCCCCAAGATATTTAACTGCATTAAAGTCACACCCCCAGCACACCATGGCACCTCCCAAGCCAACCTAACATCACTTAGCTCCTCCCGAAGCAAGCTCAACCCCCTTTGATTAAACTGACCATAAACTCCAGAAAAAGCCCATTCTTTGTCCTCTTCTTTATTCCGACATAAGACCGAACTAGAGAACTCACCAATGTGATGATCAAACACCTCCATAACCTTCGTATCCCAAGCAACTAAAATGCCCCCCGACCTTCCGCTAGCTGGCTTATGAATAAACGAGAAAAAACTTCTACCCCACATATCAAGAGCCATCCTCCTATCAATCTCCTGGACTTTCGTCTCTTGCAAGGAGAAAATACTCACATTCCACCTTTTGATTAGGTCTTTCACTCCCCACCGTCTTTCCTCCCTCCCGAGCCCCCTAACATTCCAAATACAAATGTTTGTCTTCATCATATGAGATTGATTGATCATGCCCTCTTCGTCTCCTTCTTCTCTCTCTCCCCCTTCCCACTTTTTCATATTGAATATCAAATTGAAGATTCCTTAGCTCCCTATTTCTTCTTTTGCCCACCTCACTGCACCAATACCCTTTCTTTTTTCTAGGAATCCAGCTTCTTCACCTTTCAATTTCCAAAAAAAAGTCTTCGACTCTCTGCTCTATTCCTTTGAAGGCATACCCCAACCTACGTTTAACTTCAGCCACCTTTTTAAGCACCCACCCAAACTGAGCTATCAGGGGAAGCATTAGGATGGGTTCTGCTTCCGTGATAGACTCGTATTCCCCTGAATATCCCCATTTCTCACCCTCAGAAAATACTACCATCGAGCCATCAGAAGTATAATCCCCCAAACGTCTTGATTTCTCAACCACCTGTTTCCCATCATCAGTGCCAATTTCATCTCCTGAATTTTGTGTAGCTGATTCCCCACCTGGATCTTTCCCTGACGAACATGGTCAACTACATCCAAATGCTACATGTTGGTCCTTCTGCCCTGCCCAATCTTTAACTGAGCTCATTGCCCACTCCCAGTCCTCCTCCTCCTCTTCACTCAAATCGACTGAGGTAATTTTATCCTTACCTTTCCCGCACGGCCTTGTCCTTTTTTGCAGTTTCTCTCCTCCTTCCCCTTCCTTGATTACGATACCATTACTTGACTTCCTCCTGTCCCTCAGAAGCTCCATCTTGCTAGCCTCGATCTGCATCTTGGACTTCATTTGCCTGCTCCTCTCCTGATCCTTCCGCTCCTCAATTACCTATTTCCATTTCTTCCCTAGATCTGCGTCCCCATGGCCAATATTCTGTTCCGTCATAAGACCATCTTCAACTTCAGCTTCACCGCAATCCAGACCTCGCAACTCCCAATTATCCTTACTATCTCGAGTACTCACCTCCCTGCTGCTCCGCATGTCTTGAAGACGATTCGGATATCGCCTCTCTACAAAGCCTTGAGCTCGAGACGAAGCCCTTCCCCTTACGCTCTTCGAATTTAGGTTTGGGTCTTTGGCTGTGGATTTTATAGTGTCCATTACCCTTCCCAATGGGCCCAGCCCAATCCCCCTTAAAATCTCTTTCCTTCATCCTCGGCTTCGGCCTACCCATGAGTGACCAGTCCCTACCCCTTGTCCCATTTCGCCAACCCCTCACCACAGGCCCACTACTTATTGGGCTCTCAAACCCACGACCCTTTATAACCTCGCCCCGTTTGTGGTTCTCCCGGCCCCTATTCACCCGAGTTGGGACTGGTTCAAACCTTTTTCCCCCTGGTCTAAACCGGTTTAAGTCCCCCATCCTTCGTTCCCCTTTTCGCTCCCTGTTTCCGTCACGAAACCTTAACTTCCCAATTCGATTTTTGAAATTCAAACCTGCCCCTAACTCCCACCTTCCACAGGACTCACCCTAGATGCCGGAAAGATTTCCATCCTCTGCCGGTGAAGCTCCGACGCCAATGTATAGACAGGGAGCTCCATTTTCCATATTGGAATTCTAAAAACCAGTTGCCCATCCGTCAGCCACACAAACTCAGGAGCCAAATCCGGCCTTCTCACCTTCAATTGGACCCACTCCATCAAATCTGCCTCCTGAATCAATTCCTCCATCAGTCCCCCACACTGATTTGCTATCTTCTCAAAGGTTTTTTTTCCCACAGATGCACCGGTAATCCCGATATCCAAATCCACCCTCCCTCCTTCCTCTCCATCCTCCGGTGACTCAGATCCACACTACTCAAACACCTAGCAATTGGATGCCATACATCCAATAATATTCCTCCCCCCTCCCACTCCCTCCGCCCTTTGTTCAAAACCCTTCTCGCTTCCTTCGCTGTAGGGAAGTGAAACAAAAAGAGATTCTTCACCATACGTCTCACTATTAGCTCGCCTTCGATTTTCCATGTTTGTTTACCCCATTGATGCAACGCCGATGGGGTTGGGTTGTCGCCTATCAATCTTCCAACCAGGCATGCCTGCAAGCATTCCAACCAAGGTCGCAGATCCTAACATGAGAAGGATAATACCCTGCAATTACCATATTCCTCTTCCTCCGAATTGGGTGTCGAAGGCCAAGCAACTCTTAAAGAACCACATCCTTAAACGATTTGCCTCCTGCAACATAAAACCCTCTTTTATTATCTTCTCGATCTATTCCATTATCGTTAGCCAGTGACCCCAACCTTCCACCATGTTTTGGGCCTACCACTACCAAAAATTCCTCCCTTTCTCGAGAACCCTGTTGGTGAAATTTCTCCTTCCTGCCTCGAGTGCTTCTAACTTTTTTCCAATGAGTAACTTGGGGACCCACCCATGGAGGTGGTCCCTTCACTAGTCTGCTATACTGCATTCAACAACTTCTTCTCAATGGCTTGCATGACACATCTGAGCTTCTTCCTCCATCTCGGCCACAAACTCATCAGTGACTGTTTTGATCATCATATTTTACAGAATTATACAAGAAGCACCCAGAGACCATTCTCATGAAACCAGGATTACACAAATCCGAGGTGATTTGGGAAAGTTATGACCAAATTACTGAAGGGGTATCAGTGAATGACACGAATAGTGTTTTGGGTCAACAAGTCAAAGTATGAGGCCTAATAATGTGGCTAGTTGACAGCCTAGGCATCTCCATGTTTTTTACAATTTTAGGATTAGGAATTTTTGGGATTTTAGCAATTATTAGATTTAAGAAAACTTATGCAATATTTTTTTTGTTTTTTAGTAAGTGTAGGATTTAGAAAGTGAGATTTTAATAAGTCTTAGTGTACAAGTTTAGGTGTTTTCAAGTTTCTAATTTTACACTTACTATTTTTCAAAGCTTGTAAGCCTATTTAAAGATCCCAAAATCATTCAATAAAATCAGTGAAGAATAAACAAGTTTTTTTGAAGATTTGGGTATTCCCAAGGAAGGCTGTGGGCCTAGTATCTCCTTCTCCATAGAGTGACGAGCTTCCTATAGGCTCCCCTCTCTCCATCATGGGTTGTAGCACCTTAATGCACATGTGGGTATCCACCTCACCCTCTTTCTTTCTCATCTCTTTTCCTATTTCTTTTTTTCCTTCTTTTCTATTTTTTTTTTCTCTATCTTTTCCTCCTCTTTCTTTCTTGATTTTTCTTCCTACTCTATTGTATTTCTAGTTTTCTTAAATCAGCAACCTTTAAAATTTCATATTTTCTCTCAATTATTTCTCTAAAATCTTGAAATTTTGAAGAGTAGTACCTAATAAGCCTAAGTACTCACCTGTAAAACTGCATGGCAATATGAAAATTTTACAAGGGTATTTTCATCATTTCACACCCCTACATAGATTTTTCCAGAATTCGAATTTTTAAATCTTTTTTTTTTTTTCAAATGATGGTTTTTTCCTTGTATGCTACATCAGAAGTTAACCTTGGAGGGAATCCCTAACACCCAAATATTTCTAAACTGAATCCCCAAAGGCTCCACACACACCAAACCATCACTAAACGATTTCGAGGAGAACCGCTCATTCGAATTTAGCCTCTAAATTTGCTTATCCCACTCCCCAGGCACCAAACTATAATCCTCCAACCTTTGTAAGAGACTTAACCACTCCTCACACTCCCAATCATTAAGATTCCTACAGAGACTGGGACACCAAATTTCACTCCCTCTCCCTTCGAAATTGTCCAACACATGACTGTGGCTATCCAAGGCAAGCCAAAAAAATATTGGCAAAATCCCTCATAGGCGGGTAATTACCACACCACATATCTTCCCAAAAACAAATGGCCTCCCCCGAATCCACCTCAAGACTAGTGAACTGCCTAACAAAGGACACGTGTTGAATGATCAACTTCCATAACCCAACCCCATGCGAGCCCCTAACCTCCTTAGACTCCCAATCCGTGATACAGTCATACCTAGCCATAATCACTCTGCTCCATAAACTCCCACGCTCCTCCCCAGACCTCCAAATTCACTTCTCCAACATCACCTGATTTTGGACTTTTATCTTTCTAATTCCGAGACCCACCCTCTCCATGGAAATAGGACAACACACAAACTTCCAATCAACCAAATGGAATTTGTGATTCTTCTCTGAAACATTCCAAAGAAAGTTCCTAAATGAGCCTCAATTTTATTAGCCATTGACGTTGGAATCTTAAAGAGCGACAAATAATAATTGGAGATACTAGCAAGAACACTCTTGATCAAGGTAAGCCAACCTCCTTTGGAAAGGAGCAAGGCCTTCCAAGAGTCCAACTTACTAGAGATGCAATCCAGCACAAGGTTCCACACAGATTTGTATTTGAAAGGCACCCCAAAGGAAGCCCAAGGTATGACATAGGCCACATCCCAACTTTACACCCCAAGATATTAGCCAAAGAAGCAATGTCCTCACCGTGCCCACTTGGAATATCTCACTTTTAGCCAAATTAATCTTGAGGCCCTTTTGGCTTGATACAACCTCGAAACACCTAAGGATACATCTCAAATAACCCACTTACCGAATATCCGCATCACAAAAAATATTGAGTCATCAGCATATTGTAAGTGCAAGATCGACAAATCCCCATTTCCAACCACAAAGCCCGATAAATAACCTACCTCGGCTTTCTTAATCATTCTACTCAAAACCTTAGTCACCATAATGAAGAGGTAAGGCAAGAACAGGTCTCCTTGCCTCAGCCCTCTCAAGGCTTTGAAATAGCCCTCCAAAACACCATTAAAAAGGATGAGAACGAGGCCAAAGTGACACAAACATACATCCAACTCCCCCATTTCTCCCTAAAACCCAATCTCCCCAACATATAATCTAAAAACATCTAATTCACATGATCATACGCTTATTCCAAGTCTAATTTGGCAATGATCCCATTCCTCCCCAATTTAATTCTATCACCCACACATTCATTAGCGATAAGAACCTCATCCAAAATCTGCTTCCCCGCCACAAAGGCACCTTATGGATTCGAGATGATATCTTTCATGACCATCTTAAGTCTGGAAGACAGCACTTTGGATAGGATTTTATAAATGCTGCTAAGAAGACTGATGGGACAAAAATCTTTGAACTCTTTAGCTCCATTCTTTTTAAGAATCAAGGCGATAAAAGTATCATTGAAATGGCCATAGAATACACCTTTGCTATGGAATTCCTCAAAAACTTTCAGTAAAACCCCTTTAATGATACACCAACATCTTTTTGTAGAAAGACATAGCAAACCCATTTAGCCTTGGAGCCTTATCACCCCCAATCTCCTTGAGAACCCCAATAACCTCATCTTCCAAAAAAAGCCTTTCCAAAATTACCAAATCCTGGGAAGAAATAGAATCAAAATAAAGACCATCAAGTTGCGGCCTATATGCACAATCATTCGTATACAAGGAAGAATAGAACTTTATCATTTCTTGCTTGATCAAGTGAGGCTCTTAGATCCAAACACCATTGATAAGGATGCCAATTATAGTCTTTTGACACTTCCAAGCCGTAGCCACCTTGTGAAAAAACTTCGAATCTTAATCCCCCTCCTTAAGCCATTTGATCTTCGATCTTTCTCTACAAAAAATTTCCACTTTCAAAGCTTTAATTTTAAAATCATGTCTAAGCTTATCCTAGAGATTCTTCTCATCCACAGAGAGACCGTGCCCTTCCTTAAAACAATCAAGATCTTGGATCCTCACCATAAAATCTCCTTAAAGACTTTAAATGAACCAAATTTAAACCTACTCCAAGTTTTCAGCCTAGCTTTTAGCATTTTTAATTTGAGAGCAAAAGCCCTACTAGGAGAACCCTGAAACACAAACTTCATCAACATCCGCTTAAAGCCACATATCTTCAAATTTAAAGGGAACAGGGGCCCTCGAAAAGCAAATAGGCTCAAGTAAAAAAGGGATATGATCAGAGGAAGATCTAAGAAGGGCCTCTTGCAACAACCCCAAAAATAGCTCATCCCACTCAGGACACCTTAAGAACCCATCCAATTTGCTTATAGAAGCAGTATGAAAATTAGATCAGGTAAACGAAACCCCTTTCAAATGACCATCAATCAAGCTCCACCTATCAATAAACTCACCAAATTTCACCATTCTACCATCATGCATAGACTCCTCACATCTCCCAGGAGCAAAACAAATAAGGTTGAAGTCACCCCCAATGCACTAAAGAAGGCCCCAACGAGCGTAATATTATCCAACTCCCTTAAAATATTGTCCACCGCACTCGCCAAATTAGGACCATACACCCCAGTAAACTGTTGAAGTATATTAATTTGTGTATCTCTTAACACCTTAAGGTTTTGGGAGAGTTGGTTAATTTACTGTCAACATTGTATTAGAGCAGGTTTGGTCGTGAATTTGAATCTCAGTAGAAGTATTTTCCTAGATGTAGAGTTGTTTGTGTGTGTATGCGTTGTGTGGACCCGTGCCTAGCTCCCCAAGTGTGTTCCCAAAAGAGAACAATGTTCCTCCCCAGGGGGGGTATTAAAGTATATTAATTTGTGTATCTCCTAACACCTTATGGTTTTGGGAGAGTTGGTTAATTTACTGTCAACATAAACACCCACTCTTGTTCCTCCCCCACCAGATGAGCATAAATAGAAAAAGAAAAGGCACCTAATTCTAACTCCCCCACCACCACTCTCTTAGGATCCCACATAAGAATAATACCACTAGTAGAACCCAAGAAGGGGACAAAAAGCCACCTACACTCTCTAGAGCCCCAAACATCCTTCACAACCTGATCCGAAACCAACTCCAACTTAAACTCTTGCAAGCAAAGAATATCCAGATTTAAATCATCAAGGCCACGATAGATAGAAACCCTCTCATCCTTGTTCCCCAAACTCCACACATTCCAAATAATAATTTTTATCCCATTGGATCATGAATGAGGCATTCCCTCACCCTTTCTACTACTTCCCTCACAAGTCCACCCAATCCTTTTCTCATAATTCACTCCACCATACAACTTTTTAAGTTCGTTGTGCAATCTCTTCCCCTCAACCAAATTAGGACCATTTAGATTAGATCTCATCTTGTTTTCAATTTTACAGAATAGCTCATGAGCCTCCTCCTCCTCAAATCCACTACACAACATTCCTAAAAACTTACTAAAACTCCTCAATTTGTCAAGAACCCAATCAGAAATAATCTCCCAGTTCCCCTCTTTGGCCCCCAAAGCCAAAAGATCCAGATCACATTCAACTCCTTCACATTGACCCCCAGAACATCGCATAAAATCAGACCTAACCAACCACAGCTCCCTGCCATACTCTTCAACCTTCAGAAAGGAGATAGGATTAGCAAGGATCACAGAATTCCCATCATGCAGCTGATTATTCCCCCCAGCCAGCTGACTATTTTGTACTACCAAGGTATCAATTGGCCCAAAGACCCAATTATCAGAAAACCTCCGTTCCAAATTCTTACTCTCAGTCACAGACAACATACGTCTGCATAAATCAAGAGCAAGTAATAGATGCGAAGACTGGAAATTGAGCAATAGAGTTAACTTACCTGAAGGGACCTACCTCAAAAGCGAAGTTGACGGAAGGACCACATCCACCCAACCCACAGGGCAAGAGATATTTTGATCCCCAACCGACTCAGGCACCAACTTGCAATCACCCTTCCATTGGTCAGATGCTGAATCCCTCTCTTTGAAAGAGGGCCAAGGAAGAGGCAGCACGGCATAAGGACAAGTGGAATCAGAACCCTGAAACACCAGAAAGGAGCTGGAAGGATTGGACTCCTCACACTCAAGATGACAAAGGCAATTGGCATTTGGCAACCCCTCGAGGCACAGACATTGGGCAACCTTCCTTGTATAAAGGAAGCATGATTTTGGTCATGTAGTTAGATATCAATGTATTATGTTCTTTGCCATTCAGGCTGAGTGAAGGACTGCCTGAACTTGGTCTGAAGTTTATGTTGGGCCTAAATTCTGGTCCCAAAGCCAGCCCAACCCAAAATAGACCTAACCTAGACCACCTAAGCTTCGTGCCAAACAATCAGGCTTTAGGCTAGCCCGGCCCTATTTGGAAAAATTACATCCATTGTGATCTCATACTAGAAAATGAGTTGAGGAGATAAATTAATTTGAAGAGCAGTCTAGAACATAGAAGGGAAATTTATCTAATCAGTACTGAGCAATGCCGCAGCACTAGAATAAAGTGACCAGTAACGTTTAGAGCATTAATACATAGAGAGAGGTTTGCAAATTTTGATAGTTCTGAACATTTACTGCAAAAAGTGGAATAAACATCTAGAAACCATAATAAACTCCCCTCCATACATACCACCAACTAACTCGGACATTCCACTCTTATTAAGAATCCATCAGAAAATCAAAATTATTTGCTAAGCAGGGCGTTTCTAATGGATCAGCCCCAAAAAATTGTGCAATATTCTCATTGATGCAAAGCGGTAGAAATTAACAGTAAGTACGATAGTGTCATTTTTACAGTTTTGGGAGTTGTGTTGTTTTCAAAATGCAACAAACACAGAATATTGTGCTGAATGCTAAAACATGGTCAAGAGCTTTTCATCCCTTATGGTAAGATTAATGGGGTTGCATACTTACATGTGCAACTCAAATCTTACACAAAAGAAGAAGTCAGGAAAGCATTTATGGCTTAAACCGGCCAACTTTGTGTCAGCCATCTCAACTCAAGTCCAATGGTTCTGAACTCACAATGCCTTGGTTGAGTCATGCTGAACTCACATGAGTGTTTTCAAATATCCCTAGTCAGCCAACAGACCAATACTATAAAAGAAAATTTCTTTATAAGTAATTCATGCAGTTAAATGCACAATAACACTGACATATGGGAGCATCAGCCTGCCTAAGGTATTATTCATCATAAATAGCATTCCAGGATGTTAAAGAAGTAGAGTTACCTGTAAATGATCATAAAATGTCCGTATAACAGGTCTCACAGGACCATCCCTTGCATCTGGCAACATCATTTGCTTGACTTTTGAAATCTGCAAACAAATAAGAGATTTATAAGTTGGATGGAAGCAAGGTGAAACTGGAATCTGGTCATGGTAGGAGAATCAACAACCTCAAAGAGCTTAATAGATGTGTCGGCACTCCCAGTTGCAACAAACCTCCCGTCAGGACTAAATCTTGCACATCTGGCAACATTCTACAAAATTGAACTAACACAAGTCACAAAGAGTATTACCATTCTGGAACACTAAATCATTAAGACTTTATACCAGAATGTATATAAAAAAAAAAAAGGGAAATCATTAAGACAAACACAAGATCAAGGGTCATTTTCCAACAAAACTGTTGATTAAAAATATCCAAGAAAACCCAAATAGCAGCAATGGAGAACTCGTATTTTAAGCATTAGGCAACTTAAGAAAACAGTCCTTAATAAAATTGGTTTGCTTAATATTTATTAATAGGTACGATTATTAATTTAAAAAACAAGATCATTCTGCAAAAGTATATAGGAACCTAAGCAACCCTTCCCCACCCCACCCCCTTTTATAGGAGGGAACCTAAGCAACGTTACCCCCCATACCAACTAGATGGTTTTACTCAAAAGGAAAAAAGAAAACAAGGAAAAAAAAAAGTAAAAGGAAACAAAATTCCTAAACAATAACCAAATAAAAACCAGTAACAGAAAACATAGACTTCATGCAACAGAAAATTTTATTTGGAGAAAAAAAAAAAAGAATACAGAGTTTTACAACTTGACTACTCAAGAGGAAAATCAGCATAGCAGAAAGAAACCATTCTCTCTGTGTCCAGTCCAATTCTTTTTATTTTCGTTTTCCTTTTTTTTTTTTTCTTATTCTGAAATCTATCTAATTTTATTCAACCACCAATCGTAACACAAAAGCCAGTGGTACAAGAGATATTGAGCCATAATTCACCTAGCAAGCTATGTTACAGAAAAATATCTATGCAACTGTGTACCTTATGCTCCGAAACATGCCTAGTTTCATGCTTTGGGAAACTCTTTGACGAGCCTTTCGTATCCTGCACTGCACTGGTTTGATGAATAACATGCATTAGCAATCTGATTTCAGTACTCCTCAAACAAAACATGGCAACATAACACCTGGGGGTATAGGTCCCTCATGCCACGTGTGTGTGTGTGAGTGTGTGGTATTTCAACTTAAACGCTTTATCTCGATCAAAACCTGGCAGCATTTATGAAGACTTGGGGGCATAGGTTCCCCATGCCCCTAAATAATGGCAAAGAAAATCAAGTATCTATAAACCAGAATTGTTCCAGACAGGTTTTCAGTTCGGGCAGATTCATCATCATCAACATGTTGAAGAAAGAGAGCACCTTTAAGCCATCTCATTGTATGGAAACTTAATTATGTCTTACTGGCAAAGGACTAATTAGAATTCAAGCTGAAGATTTTCTTAAAGATTGGATGAAAGCATATGACTGTCAATCAAAGATTCTCTAGAAAAAACCTCCAGTGGAACCCACAAAGCTAACATTTGATGAAAACTCGAGTGGAAATCCAGCGATCTCAGATGTCAGTTAACCAGCATTGCCAGTACATATAGAGGTGAGAAGGAATGGTCAGAAAGGCTTAATCCACCTCAAATCCAATTCATCTTAGGGATTCCATTAAGTATAAACCACATTATTCTTAGAGATTACTAGGATGTGTTGAGAATTTTTGGCAGGTCATCCTACTGGAAGGGGTTTGATACGATTAAATGGGGTATGAGAAAGGAAGCAGGACCATAGAAACTTGATTGCAACTTGGAAAAAAATTAGTCTTATGCACAAATTAGAGAGATAAAATTTGACAATATCTTGAGAGATGCAAACAGGGTAGCAAACTTGTGGGGTCAAGTTATTTCTCATAATTATTATCAATAGAAACCGCCAATGGTTCATGTTACTTAATTCTTAAAGCTAGACACATTTTTCAGGTTGCACTAAAGCATAAAACTAGAAACTATAGAATTAAAACCGTGAAATTTTCCAAAGAAATGTATCAGTAGATAACTACTACAAGTTCGAGTTGAGAGTAAACTGCAAACATAGGTTCTCTGTCCTCTAAATTCACACATTTTATCAGCTACATATGTAGCTCATGCCTGCCCACAGTTTATATCAGGAGAGCACACAAACACATGCTTAATCTTGATCATAACATGCAGACACACACAAAATCAACCTATAGACCATACCCATGTAAAAGTGTACATTTACGTTACATTCTACTCATTTTTCTTGCTTTAGAACCATTCATTAATAAATAATTAACACATTTGTTTGCCAACACTACCACAATGGATCCCATCAAAACTGTTGGCCCACAAAAATCGTCAACTAATAAGATAAGAACAAGAACGGGTTGCCTTTATACTCTTGACAATCGATTTAATGGGTTGGCTTTGGTTCAATTTAAATAAACCATTTTTAGATTAGGTTGTAGTGAGATGTCGTGAGACTAAGTATCACTCACACATCTTTGGACAAGTATATAAGAGTTTCAGACAAGAATAAAATGATAAATAAATTAGGAAATAATTTGTATCCAATTTGATGTGGGATACGGTCATACCTCTTGTCTATTTATACTTATCCAAAGGGTGTGAGGGAAAAGACACGCCCTTATCTAGATAACTTTTGGTATATGTGACACTCATAAATGTAGAGTTGTGTCGGTTGACAAACCAACACAACTCTTTCTCTACATACACAACTTTTCATGAGAGCAAAAATGGATAAAGTTAAAGCAACACAGCTCTTCTCAAGGAATTGCATATTCCAAGATGACTCTTCACGAGGAGTTGTGATGTTTCCCAACCATCACGATCTTTCCTCAACAGTCTAATCTCCAAGGGACACCTCATTTTGGGTGTGGTCAATCATGACTACTCTATACGTTTCTACAAAAACTCTACAGTTGCTAGCTTGGATGAGAGTAGTACTAGGATGGGTGACCTCCTGGGAAGTCCTCTTGCGACACCCCTTTTCCTTTTGTTATATATATATACCTAAACCCTTCAAGTCAAGGATCCAACTCCTGATGGCGATCTATATTCATTCACACATATTTCCACAGAAGTGTCCTAACAATTGAAGATGGTGATACTGAAGCAGTCATTAGCACAACTGCTGTATACCTATAAAGCCACTACTTTCTTGCCACATAAGCAATCTATACGTACATGCATGGTATGATAACAACAATAAGTAAGTGTAGTTTGCTAGAAAAAATTATGAAATGGGATACAATTTACAGAAATTACTAGCCTGAAATCAATGGAAATGGTGTGAGGAACTGGGACTGAGCCATATCCAGCAGGTAATGCCATTCCAGAGTCAAATAGAGCAGCAGGTGGAACCCCCCTCGATGCCTCATCCCTCTCCACTGCAAGACCCTGTAAACCACCTTAGGACACAAGGACTCCAAAAACCCAGATATCAACGAAAGGACAAAAAACTAATCTTAGTCAGCGAATGGAAAACCTTGGCAACTAGATCGAGAAGCTTGTTGGGAGGGGCTTCGGCATTCAATGGCGTCATTGTCGCCGTTGCGACTGCTGTAGCGGCCTGTAAAGTAGAGGACTCGTGAAATCTACAGTCATTCTTTCAAAAACTGAAGGAAGAGGAAGAAAGAAGGAACAGAGCTACATTGAGGAAGAAATCCGTGCCTGGTTGAGGTTGTTGTCGCGAAGATGTGCGACGATTAAACAATTAACCTGCCGAAGCAGCTTTCCGTCCTGTAAAGTCTGTTCCAGGCCTGTCTCCATCTCAGAAACCAAATCTGCTTAAACCCTTCTGTCTGGTTGTTCGAAACTGCGAATTTTCCTCCAAAAACTCTTTTTTTTTTTTTTTTTTTTTTTTTTAATTAATTTTATCTCAAAACATAAGGTATACTATCCAAGCCAACTTCTCTCCTCCGGACCTAAAATTCTTCTTCATCCTCTGCTTCACCTGTGATCTTCTGATCCAATAATTTACGACATTTGAAGTTCAGATTTTCCGTCCAAACCCTAGCAATTCAAATAAGTAATAAATAACTTTTAATTCTTTCTCACTTCAAAATCTAACTTTCCACTGTTGGAATTAGAATGCCTTCTATGTTCATGCCCGTCACTTCAGAACTTTAATAACCAATATTCAATTAGGTAATAAAATTCTCATAGGCCAGTCTGGTTGCCATGAAAATGTTTTCTCATGACAAAATTTTAGCAAGAACTCACTTTTAAGCCATCGGATTGCCATTAAAAGTTGGTCTTCTCATGTATTTCTCATGTGTATTTTCTCTCCTTTTTTTGTGAGATTTTATTTTATATTCTTTTCTTTTCTTTTCTTTTCTACACAATTCATGACCAATCAAAATTGTTTTTTTTTTTTTTTTTTTTTTTGTTTTTTTGGTAATATGATGGGTTATTACCAAAAAATAATAAAACAAAAAAATAATTTTGATGGGTCAAAAAGATTTTGGACAAAAAATAAATTAGGTGACGTAAAAAAAAATTTAAGGAAGATGGTTAAGGTTTTCTTGACTCCATTTATTTCTCAAAAAGAGGATTCATAATAGAAACAATGAATTATGGAAATTTATCATATACCAAATCAGTCACGGAGAATTGAAGATTCCTAATTTTCTCTACTTGGGGTAGATATTTGGATGAAGAAGATATTATATACTCTTTTTCAATGATAATTAATTCTCCTACTTTGGATATGTTACATTTTTAGAACTTTAGAATCGAGACCTGGGGGTAAAGCCAAGGACAGATGGAAGTTAGAAATAATTCTCACAGGTTAATATTATCTCCATTCCACACTTCACATCTAAGGCCTTTAGTTAAGGTTTGTTTCGCCTCTCTTAAAATGCTCTTTGAAATTCAGAAGCTAAATTGTGATTTTTCTGTCAAATCAACCTTATCATCTTCAAATGTCCCAACTCAACTTATTATCCCTAACCCAAAATCAATTTTTCCATGGGAAAGTTATGACCTTCCCCTGAGATTGAAGTTTTTCCTTTGGATAGCTTGTAAAGAAGCCTTCATATTAGACAAAATTTAGTTGAAATAAATCTGACTATTGAACCGATAGTGCAAGTTCAGCCCAGAATTCACTCTTCATTGTTTGGTGAAGTGCCAAGAAATGGAAAGGATATGGTTTGCTTGTCACCTTGCTTTAATAACCCATTTCGATTAGTTCACATCCTTCTTAAATGGTTATTTATGCACATCTCAAACAAATAATAAAAAATTGAAATTGTTAGACAAAACTATCATCAATTGGTACATTTGAAAAATAGAAATAAAATCATTTTGTATTATGAGCCTTCCAATATGAATAAAGCATTGTATCAATCTTGCAAACTTAGCTAGGAAGTGGATACAATTAGGATCCACCAAATATCAGGATAGCAACACAATGACAAAATGATCCATCCACCCCCTCTCCCTTACGAAACTATATATTGATGAAGAACTTCAGCTAACAAATAAATAGCAGACCTAGTAACAGTTGTTTGATACCATAAAGGGATTTTAATAGTTGATAGATTGGAATCAAATCCCTTCATGTCCCCCTAGATGGCTGATTAAACCTTCTGCAAGAAAAATATTAAAGACAGTTTGTGAACTATTAGACAATGCATTTCAAAATTCAAATTGTAAATGGCAGTTTAATGACTGATGAAGTCTCCTACTCCCTCACAAGGAGATCTTCAAATGCTGCAACCAAATTCATGGCACATTTTGGGACTTCTTGTATTTTGAATTTCTTTTTGGATATTCAAAATATAAGGCATTCTCTTTAAGTAATTAAAAATTTTATCTCTTGCTTATTTTATTGTTACCAAAGTGTTTACACGCAAAAAAGTGTAACACGTGATAGGTGAATGCAGGGCAGAATTTTGATAACTTTTGATTCTTTGGAAGGCTTTCACATGGCCCAAAAAGAGAGAAAAATTGAAGAAAAAATAAAGATTATCAGATTATGACATGTGGCGGAATGAGATCTATATGATAAGATATTTCCAAAACATGGAAAGATGGCACAAAATGAAGGAAAACCTAGAGCAAAACCTACATGTTATTTAGTTACCCATTTTTTAATTTCAAAAACATGGGGGCAAAACATTGAACAAGTGGCGAGACACCTGGAAAGAGGTTTTAATAACATAATGGAAGTTTTTAAGAGCATGGGACATGTGGTAGCAAACCACGAAACCTGAATTTTAGAAGATAACTAAAGCAAAACTACATTCCCTGTCTATAAATACAAAAAAAAATTAGAGAAATGACCTCATCCAACACATCTAACAACAACAACAACAATATCTCCAATGATCGAAACCATTACCATATCAATTTATTTCTTTTAGCATATTCAATCTTTAAGTTTATTTCAAATTCTAACCTGATATGTCATCCATAATTCTATAATAGTATTTCCGTTTCAATTTGGTTGTATGTTATGCTATTAGAAGACTCGAATATGGTGTATGATTATATTTGTAAGTGTTTCCTTTAGTTAATGCATTATTTATTCTATAGATTTTATTTTTGGTCAATAAAACAATCTTTACCTTACTATTGTCCATTACTTCTTTTCTTTTTTTCATTATTGGTTGCAACTTTCGATTTGTAGCATTTTCTAAAGTCCTTGTTTCCAAGGCAAGAAGAACTTATTTGGAAGGATGAACCCTTCCCTTCCCAAATCAACTAAACCAACCAAGTTCGGTGGATGTATAGGTGACCGAAAAGTCTTTGTTTCTGGTTCTGATGCAGTTTGCTTCGGCACCTAGAGTCATAGGAAAGTCTGGATCTTATGCCCACGTAGCACTGACACACCCACACACCAATTTCTGGCCAACACAAAATTATATCAATGAAGACGTTGAGGCGTTCAAGCCTTTTCTTGATTGCATATTTCCTATTTTTATCAAAATAAATGGGGCATTAGCTATTTCATTCACGTCATTATTTATTCTTATAATGCAATAATTGCATAGGTTTGATATGGAAAGCAAATTAAGAGAACTAATTGAGAATATCTACAACAACCTAGAGGAAGATTGCGAATGGAGGAGGTACCAACAGCTAATGTTGGGCTCTCCTCATAAAATGGAAGAGGCCCAACCTGATAAGGAATAATACTGAAATCAATAGTTGGTAAAAAATTCTTTTTTTGCTCCTACTTGCAAAAACTTTCCTAAACTTTTGTTTTTAATTTCTTTTGAGTCAGAACACCTTTATCGTTGTCTATTGTTTTCCTTTCATTGGAATGCGGCCTTTGAGGGTTTCTTGTCATTAAATCCTGCAAGTGTCGCCAACGAAGACACTACTGCACTGTGTGGGCGGCAAATACCGTTTAAGGACAACTTCAATCTGAAGCGCCTTAACAAAACCAATATGATCTCTTAACCTTTATTTTATTTATTTTATTTCCATATCATATATGTGAATTGCTATTAAAATTGTCATTAGTTGATTCATCATCTTTAAGACATTGTTAAATGTAAATACATTTAAATTTTAGCATACACGTTTTGAGCTACATAATAATTATCATTTAGTGAATTAACCCAATATTGTGAAAATAATATTTCTTGTGGAATTGGCACATCAACTACAATAGGAATTATCACCTCAAAGAAAAGATGTGGGTCACATCTACCTTCATGGCAAGAGGAAATCTTTAGATTTGAGTATCAGTGTATTTTGAGTTGATTTTATGCTCGGTCTACCAAAAGCTAGTAACTCTAAAAATATTATTTATTAATTATTTTAGATGATTTACTGTATTATTAGTCATTGTAATATTAAAAAAAAAACATATACTTATATCTATGTGTTACATACAAAAAGTTATTATACTTTATATTACATTATTTATATATCCTCTTGTAAAAAATTTACAAATGATATTAATTTTTATGTATGTTGTGTAAAAAATTCCCTCGTGTAGCAATGGCACAGCTAGGTGTTGTGCGCCTTGCCCACATGCACACAGGCTTGGGTACAAGTGTAGATGCGAGTAAGGGCTTGAACGCAAAGATACTTAAGGTTCACTTTACACTTCACACGTGCGCATAGTCACATTGGAGTCTTAAGATTCCTTTTCAATGTCCTAGATGGGTTTTCCAAGTTAGTCATGATTACGCAGTCTATAATAGGACAAGTTCGGCAAATGACTTGAATTTGCAATTGGATCAAGTTAGTTGGGACTAAAGGGTCTGTTAAGGGACTGGTTTGTGATTGAACAAGGTCAAGGTGGCCGGTTCACAATTGAATGCCATGAGACTGAATGTGTCACGACTATGTGCAATCAAGCCAATTCGGGATGTGAGCCATGACTAAGTTCCATGAGTCACATCAAAGGCCCATCAAGGTTCTATCCATGACTAAGTTTAGTCGCGGATGGGATGGGCTTAGTAGCAGCCAGGTTCATAATGAATCCTGCAATGCAAGCTAGCCCGTATAGCTGTCAACTCATCATGGAAAGGCCTAGTCGTGAATGGAATGGCCTAATTGATGTCCACTAGAATATGGCAGATGAGACCCATTATAAAAATCCCAAAAGAGAGTTTAAAACCCACTTGAGCAAAAAGGCAGACAAGGGGAACGGTAAGAGAGCCAGAGAATGGAGGAAGAAGGAGAAGAAGAAGATGAGATGAGCAAGCAGGGTTAGAGGGGCCATGTATGCCCACTGTGACATATATATCTCTCTCTCTTATATTCTTAGACATTGGGTCCATTAAACACTTGGATTCGCTACCCTTGTAGGAGGGAACAACTTGAATCTTCAGGCTCTAATCCTTCATGGGATCAGTGGTTTTGTTAAGAACAAACACTGAGTTTGAGGTGTTAACCTTGTCTTCATGACACAGTTTTGATGTAGATATTCACCTTCCTAAAGGAAAACTTTTTTGATTATTTTCTAAAATTTGAACAAGGTTTGTTACTTGTTTTTGGGCACTCCATCATAAAGGGAAATAAGTTTGTATGAGAGGTATCATGTTCTCTATGGGGAGTGCACCTCGTTGAGAAGCATGACTTGGTTTGAGCTTGGTTGTATCCCTAGGTTATTTTGGCACGCGGTCCCTTTCACATAAAGCGGGAGGCCTCGACTATCCTCACAAAAAACAATAATGACACCTCTACCCCTCGGATCAGTCTGGTAGAGCTAGAGCTACATTTGGCTTGATTCCCTTTCAAAGGGATATGTAAGCAGTTTGAAGATGTGAGGTCCGATGGCACAACCCTAACCTAAAGACCCTAAAATCCATCTATATTATGTGAATGAGTTTAATGAACTCAACAACTCTTGCAGGTGATTTGCAACATCCAGGATTCATACCAAAATCCAACAATAGGCCCTAAACCAAGCTATTGTCATCCCAAAACATCGTGTAAAACACATTTTTCTTTGAAGGCTTTGAATCATCTAAGTGGTGAGATTTCATGTCATTATCTATATAGCACTTGAAACACCTTACAATTCTTTTGGTGTGTTAAGAGACGTAGGACTAACCTCAAAGACTCAAATTGGGTCAACCCACATGAAATCAAACAATAGGACTAATGTTAGACCCCTTTGGACCCAATTAAGTCATTGAGATGATTATGGGAGTGTGGGGAAGGGTTTGGCATCCAAAATAATTGAATTAGGAAGAAAAAACCCCGAAAAATATGAAAAACCTACATTCATGATTGAGCCATGATTGATCAGGACCGCATAAATCCCAGTATAGATAAACCAAACTCTATCTGACCAATAATGATGGATCTTAGGAAATCCAAAAAACTGGATTTCAACTTCTGTTTGATTGATCAACAATGGAATCATGATCGGTCATAGTGACCCCTCTAGTCGATCATGTTGGGTTATAACTACAATTTTACAAAAATTACAAAGGGTGATCAAGGAATTTGACCTCTCACTCATGCACGAACCCCTATATGATGAATTAGAACTCTAAGTTTACCCCATTTAGACCAAATGACAAAAATGAGGGGAGGAAAGGAAAGAATAGAAGAATTGAGAAAAGGGGAGGAAGAGAGCTCTAAATTAGGCGAAATAAGCCATGGGAGCTTGCTTCATGGGAGAACTTGCTTAGATATGGGATTTTCTTTATACTTTACCTTAGATCTATGTAATTTAGTTATTTAAGATGAATTCCACCATGGATTTATAGAAAATGAGGTTTTAGTGGAAGTTAGTGGAGGAAAGTGCAAGAAAAAGAGAATTTGGCAAAAGAAAAACTAGATCCATAGCTGGATCATCGATTGTAAGTAGCGATGTAGAATATGCATTCCCTATTCCTATGATTTTGATAAAATCCACGTTAATTCATTTTGATTTCATTTGTTTTCCTTTTGATTCATGATGGAACTCATATTGTGATTATTGATATTTGATCCATTGAATTATAATCTTAAGATTTGTGAAAATTGTGATATAAATCTATAAATCTATCATTGTAATTGATTTCTATGGAATTTTTTTTGATGTTTTTCTCATGGAATTCCATCTAGACAAGTGAATTTGGACTCTATTGGTTCTAGATCATTTGATCCCTTTGTCAAGATTGATTAATCCATGATTTATTCTTATGGATTCATGTAAATTCTCTGAATTTGTAAGTTTGGACTTAGTCTACTTGTATTATTCAATGTTAAATTGTAAATTGTTGAGATCTATCATTGATTTAGTTCGTATTTACGAATTTTGAAGCCTTGTGCTAGTTCAAATTGAATTATGCATTGAATTCTTAGATTAGTTGAATTATCCATTTAAGATCATAGAAATTTGAAATATTTGCTTGCCTAATGATTTACCGATTGATTCACAGAAAGTCTGTATTGATTTGGATTTGCATCATCTAGAATTAAATGATGCTAATCTCATTTATGTTGGCTAACTTGGCTCCATCTATTGTATGGAAACTCATTGATTGTATCATGCTTGTTGATCTTATTGATCCCTTTGATGGTATTGAATTCATTGATTGAATCTACTCAGATTGATTGTATTGACTCTATGGATTGGATTGGCCATCTGCTTGGGGATTCTCAATGCAATGGAACCTATCAATCATAGAAATTTCACTGATAGCTTTGATTTTGTTAATCACATTGATCCTACTATTTATATTGGATCTGTATTGTCCCATTGATGGCATTGATCCATATTGTTTTGATTGATTCAATTGAATGCTTATACACTATTTGTTCTACCCTCTGCTTGGGGATAATCAAGGAGATAGTTTTGCTTTCCATTTGGGGACAATCAATGTGTTTGCCGTCCACTTTAGGGTAATCAAGGCGATGATTTTGTCATCCACTTGGGAATAAGCATTGCGTTTGTATCTCACCATTAGTAACTTTTACAATGATGATCCTTTGATTTGTTTATGATTGATTGACACCCATTCATGTATTCTATATTTGTCATTACTCCGATTAATACCCACTTGGTTAATTCCATTTGTACATTGTATTGATTGACACTCATCCAGATAATTTGATATCTGCCATTGTTTTGACTAAAGCCAAGTTAAAAAAAAAGATTGGTCTAATTTGTGATTGATATCCAACCGATTTGTAAAGTTCTAAATCCTAAGTGGTTAAAAGAGATTACCAAATCGATTATATTGTAAAATTGTACTAAAATACTTTCATATAGGCCTTTAATTTATTGACATCCAAATCTTAGTAGAAGCGTGCATGCATTTTAAATTAAATGATTGAATCACCCGTGATACTATATTGTTATGCTCAATGTTTGTTTCTTTTGAGACCATGCATGTATTGTTATAGGGAATTGTCATCATATCTCCGTAAATTGTTCAATTTATGTTTCAAGTATATCTTACATTACTTCTTACGAGCCTTGGACTCACCCATCCATAACCATTTTTCCAATCAGGGAATAAATGAACAGGGTGAAGAAAGGAGAAAGTGTGGGCTATATTTGAGCCCTAAGAGTTATTATTTTGTTTTCATTTGATACTTTGATATTTAAGGTTGTATATGATACTCAGTTTTACAAAGACTTATTGATACATTTGAAGGGATGTAATAATGGATTTATGTCAACTTTCCACTATTAGGACACAATATTGTTATATGTGGATTTGATACATTTGGATTATCACATATACTAGTAGTATGGAATGGATTCATTTGTAGTTATAAGAACTTGTTGAAATTCCATTGTACTTGTTAGATGATATATACATGTTATTTCCACTACATAAGTAATTTATGTAAAGTAAAGGAAATGAAAAGAATTGATAAATTTTTGTTGTAATTGTATATATAAAGGATGGTTATAGTGAAAGAATAAAAGAGAGAGATCATAATTGACTATGGCTAAGACATGGATTGTCTTAATGCCACGGTTTGAATTCGAGGCGTTTATGGGTTATTATCCAAGTCCAAGTTCAGGGTGTGATAGCACGTGATGCTGACAAATGGTACTTTGATAAATACACAAGTACTTATTTACTATCTATTTACTATGAAATGTCGCAAAAGCAATCCTAGATGGGGGGTGAATAGGATTTCTCAAATTTATCTAACCCCTTTTTAAATTTGTCTTGTGGATGTTATTAATTATTGTTACACTTAGCTTAATTAAGTGAGTATGTGCTTCAATGTAACTACTCGAGAAAAAAATTAAGCATATGCTAAGCAAGAGTAGTACAAAGTGTAAAGATGGAGATACAAGCAATCACACAACCACAAACCACAACACAAGATTTATAGTGGTTCGACACTCGGGCCTATATCCACTCTTTTAAAACTCACTACCGAGCTTAGGTATATTTCATTTAGGTAGTATTACAACCTTGGTCAATATACAAACCTAACTACTTGCTCAATGACAAGCTAAACAACAACACTCGGTGTCTTTGGCTGAGTGTGCACTACTTCCGGTATCTGCAACGGAGGTAGTCAAGCTTCCGATGTCTCCCGTGGAAGCAAAGCAATAACAATAATGAATATAAATACAAATAAATGCAAAGTCAAGTAAATATTACCACAAATATGGTTGTTGTTTCTAGTTTCTTAATGTGTGAGATGCTCCTTGTTGAGCTGATATGCCTTAACTACGCACAAGCTCCAAGTACTTGACTTTAGTGTTCTTTGAGCTCAGCCAAAGGTGAGTTCCTCTTGGAAAAGTGTTCACCATAATCTCTCCTCAATAGTAGAAATGTAGCTCAGTAAGAGAGAAAGAATGAGAGAGAGAAATGTAGAATGCTAGCTACTAAAGCTCAATAATCTGTAGACAATAGAGGTTTAGATAGTAGAAAAGGCTTTCAACATAGTATGCCTTTTAGCTCTCTCAAAAGCTAACTTGGAGTGTTGGAGATCTTCTTTATCCTAAAGGGAAAAAGTTCATTTTATAGTAGGGAGGAGCACCCATGACCTTAAGATAGGCATATGACAAATAGATGAGCATTTTGGGCCTTTAGATGAACCAAAATGGGGTTCAAATTTCAAAACTTTTGCCTAAAATTTTGAAAAAAAATTTCTCCAAAAAATGTCCTCTAAACCAATTAGGGGTTTCGCAATCGATTTGGGATCCAAATCGGTTACAAAATTTGCGATTGATTTCGAGTGTCTATCAGGCCCTAAATCGATTTAGGGTTTCACAATTGATTTAGGTTCTAGGAAATTTTCCAAAACTCTTATGCAAAGCGGTTTAGGCCTATCGGTTCTAGCCTTGGGTGTGGTTTTCTGAGATGCAAAATAGCACCGAAACTGATTGTGAGTTTCACAATCGATTTCGACTGAAAATTTTTGTACTTTAAATTTGTGCTGATTTTTTTGGGTTGTCATTGGGCATTCAGATTTAGGTATTCTTGGGGACCCTAAACCATGTCTAGGATTAGTTTGAAACATACAAAATGATGTGCATACATGATTTATACCTTCCTTGGTGTGCCTCTTCCCGGTACTCTTCCTTAACCTTTCATTCTTGGCTTCATGATATAAACTTGTGAGCTCACATAGGACACTTACAAGATTCCTAACACTACCCATATGCCCAACATATGCCCATGGGATTGACATACATCAACATACTATGGCACCCTCCTTTGACTCGTGTACTAATTGAGACACCCTTTGTTAGGCATCATGTCATTGGTCAATATTGGCATGATATCTCTCTAGTTAGATTGGAGATGATTTAAACCCCACGAGGTCAAAAGAAAAATGAACACCTCCCCCTCATGTCCTGTTTGTGGTATATCTATTACATTTACATTTCACTGTCTTGTTGAATGCCCATTTCATTGTGAGAGTTTGGAATGCTTCCCTCCTTGGCATTAGGGTGGCCTATCCCAAAATCTCTACCTTTGTAGAATAAGGGTGGTTAAATTCAAATGACCAAACTCTTGTTGACAAAGCCAATATTTTGTTTGTCATTGCTTAATTATGTTGGATAATTTGTTATCATAGTAATGTTACTTGTTTTAAACTAGTTCCTTATAATTCTAATTAGAAGTGGCAATGAGCCAAGCTTTGCCTAGCTTGGGCTCGTCACATAAGGGAAAATCTCAGGCTCATCTTAGCTCACAAACCAGAAAGAAAGCTAACCAGACAAAAATCTAATTTTTTATTGTTAAATAAATAAATTTTATCAATAGTTGTTGTGATGGAGGAACATGTGTTGATTGCCACGAGGGTGCTATTCACAAGAATATGTTGATCGTTCAAGCCCATGCTTATGAGCAGGTTGATTGCCACATGGTTCACTTTAACTTGAAAACAGAAATGCACACCTTTACCCCCCCACAGAGAGAGAGAGAAGAAGAAGAAGAAGAAGAAGAAGAAGAAGAAGAGAGCTACACATGTAAATATCTACCCGATATGATGAGGAGGGTATCCAATGGATCATTTTTTTTTATAGTATTTCTACATATTGTTGATCAATGATATTGAGTTGGACATGTGTTTTGAATGAATTTGAGATGTAGAACTCATGTAAAAAATCTAAACTTGAGAGAGAGAGAGAGAGAGAGAGAGAGAGAGAGAGAGAGATGTGAAGTTTTACCACCACTAGGTGAAGGAGCATGCCCATGCATGAAGGGGCACTCTGGTTACTGATAAAGATTAAGAGCAATACCTTGAGAAATGTGAAACTATAAGATGAAAAGTTAAAACAAAAAAAGAAGAAAATGTAGTAGAAAAGCTAGAGTTAGGGTGTGGTTTTCGGGTTTATACAAATATAATTTATTTTAAATTAAAGTTCACTTCAAGACAAGGTTTGTAAGAGTAATAATAACAAAAAGGATGTTCTGTCTAGGATGGTGTCCTGGACACCATGGTATGTCATATGGAATAAAATGCATATTCCATATTCAAAAAATGCATCATCCACCCATTTTATTCCATATGATGTCCCTTGGTGTTCTAGACAGAGCATCCTTTCCCTAATAATATTATGAGAGCATATGTCCGGTCTAGGATTTAATGTCTAGGACACTGGGGGATGTCATATGGAATAAAATGGGTGGGTGATGCATTTTTGAACATGGAATATGCATTTTATTTCATATGACATCCCCTAGTGTCTTCGACACCAAATCCTGGATAAAACATTTATTACCTAATAATATATTCACAGTAGTCAAAAAGCAAGACGTGGATAAGCGAGTTGTTACCACACACACACATATTTACATATAGGTACATGAGGAAGGGACTAGAAATGTCAAGTTGGAAATATTACTTTTAAACAAAAAAAAAACCAGTTTTATAAATGCAATTGAAAATTTCATTTTCCTCTCTCTCTCTCTCTCTCTCTCTCTCTCTATATATATATA